>JAJOOH010001068.1:0-30470 GCA_029582605.1 Solanum gracilifrons
TATATATATATATATATAGTGCTTAAAAGCAAAAATTCCCTTGGCTCACCAAAACAGTCTAGGGTCCAGAAATAAGCAAAATTTTTGGTGGTGGGGACTTCTTTTCTTTTTTTCCACTTAGCTATAGATGATTATGACTTGTTAAAGTTAACCAAGAAGCAAAAACTCTCTCTTGAAAAGGAGATTCTTTTCCTGTCCCACAACTTCATGCCTTTTAAATATTCCTCTCCATGCACAAAATGATGCCATCCATATATTGATTCCCTCCATTCTCAACATTTAATCTCTCTATACATTCATCTCTCTTTCTTCCCCTCTTTTTCCAGAAATGGCTCAGCAGATGGAGGTAAGCCTTGCTTCTACTTCCATATCGACAAGTCTTTGGAGAAATCGAACATCATATTCATGTGGAGCATATTGTTTTTTTAATTATGTTTATACTTTTTCATGCAGAAACCTAGAGTCACAGAGATACAGGTGAGAATGGACTGCAATGGTTGTGTGCAAAAGATCAAGAAGGCTCTACATAGCGTCCATGGTGAGTAAGTGATGCATAAAGTACTAATTCAGTGCTAATTCTTTCTTGATCTCCTCTTGAACATGTTATGATAGTCTATGCGTATTTCTACAGGTATTCATGATCTTTATATAGATTTTCCTCAGCAAAAGATTACTATAGTAGGATCGGCAGATCCTGAGAAAATAGTGAAGGCGATTAAGAAGACAAGAAAGAGTGCCATTGTTTGTTCCCACACAGAACAAGCAGACCCTCCAACAGAGCCAGAGGAAGCTGAGAGTGAAGCACCCACCCCTGAATCCAGCAATCCTCCAACAGAAGCTCCACCAGCTGAAGAGCCACCCCACGAACCGCCAAAAGATCTACCAACACAAGAAAATCAACCAGCAGAGGAGAAACAAACACATGAGGTTGCTGACAACGCCAAAACCCAATCAGGCCAACCCTCTAAACCAAGAGATGTTGAAGAGGTTCATGTAATTTACCACTATCCACCAGACTATGGTTACAGATACAACTTTAGCCAGGGAATGAGTAGTCCTGAGCCACCTAGGGATCACGGATACCGATACAACTATGGTCAGAATGTGATCCATGAGCCACCCCGGGACCATCGTTTCAGCAGATACAACTATGGTCAGAGTATGAGCCAAGAGGCACCCAGGGACCATGGCTACAACAGATACAACTATGGTCAGAGCATGAGCTATGAGCCTCCTAGGGACCATAGTTACAGATATCACTATGGCCAGAGCATGATCCATGAGCCTCCCCAAGGAGACTCTGGTTTCAGAAATAATCACACTCGTCCTATCGGTCCAGAATTCAGACCTGAGATGCCACCACCAGGTCAACCACAAGGAGATTCTGGTTTCAGAAATAATCACACTCGTCCTATCGGTCCAGAATTCAGACCTGAGATGCCACCACCAGGTCAACCACAAGGAGACTCTGGTTTCAGAAATAATCACACTCGTCCTATCGGTCCAGAATTCAGACCTGAGGTGCCACCACCAGGTCAACCACCAGTTTATGCGACTCACAGCTACAATAGCTATCAGCCATCGCCCTATGTGACTGGATATGAATACATCAGGTCACCACCAAGATACACACAATATACTAGGCCAGAGCATTACTCTGAGGACTATCACTATGGAAACAACAGCAATGGAACAATCAGCTCAGTATTCAGTGATGAAAATCCAAATGCATGCACAATAGCATAGGAAGGGTGAGCAAAATGGGTTCCAAGGGAAGCAAGTAATTTTTTTGTTTCACCTGTATGAAAGAAAGATGCCTAACTAATTCCAGATGATTCGTAAAGTAACTCTCAATAAACAAAAATAAAGCAAACATTTGTAAATGTTGAGAGAAATGAGATTCTTGACTTCAAAAGGAAAAGGGAATATATCCTCCACTCCACCTCTACAAGGCTAATTCAGACCACCTTGCATTCATTTCCTGAAGAAGAATACTAATAAATCTACTTTATTCTTGGAATTTATTCCTCAGCTTTACCGTTAACCATCCTTTATTCTTGAAAGTTAATCATCATTTTGTGCCAAAGTACAGAAAGTTGAAATTTATTGACTATGTAATGGAGAAATAAAGGAATTTGGTACTTCTGTAATCTTTGCATAACAAGTTTTATAAATTTCTCATTGAATGACTCAACCTATTATCGGCTTTGTGCAATTACTTATCCTTCTGAACATATTTCTTTAGGCAGGGAAATGCAGACAGCAATTACCAGATAACAGCACCTTCTTCGGAGAAAAAAAATTGCTCATCTAAAACTTACACATTCCAACTTATTTTCCCAATGTTGTAAAATTCCTTGCACAATGGAATAATTCCATGTGGAGTCAACTAAGAACAGACAAGGGCAGCAAGAAATCCATACAGATGATACAAATTAGGTGAGGTTAAAACTGAGATTTCCCCGTAAAACTGATACTTGGATTAATATGAATTTTCGCCCTAAGATCATTTAGTTGGAGTGTAACATATACCATCAACAAGGAGATGACGTTGATTACATAGCAGATGAATATGAAATGAAAGAACTAGATGATTTTATTGATGAATTCCAAGGCATAGACTTGGGTGGCTTTGATTCAGATGTAGATGAGTTGTAAGGCATAAACTTAAATGACTTCGATTTGGATGTAGATGAATTCCTAAGTGTAGACTTAGGTGGTTTTGATTCGGATGTAGATGAGTATGACTATATGAATAGAAAAATGCAAGATATTTCAGCTGTTGAGGTAAGGAAGGGCAAAGATATTCAAGGGGCCCCTTGGAAAAGGGTTACCACAACCAGGGAGTAGGCAAAGAAAACTACAACCCTATCATAACTATGAAAATATTCCTCAATCTAGTGAGATATCAGAAAAGGAGTGCAAAACCACAAAGAAAAACGGTTTATACTATGATTTCAGATGAAATGCAAGATCGGTTACATCAACGTTCTCTTACCCTAGCTGAGGAATTTGGTTTGGGCACTTTCTAATCATGATGTGCACCTGATATCTCATTTTTCTATCATTCATTGGCCTGCACGAAAACTTAAAATCTCAATTCATCAAGCATGTAGTGCCACTCGAGAAACATCGTGAAAGCCATTCAGAGGGATTTATGGAGACCCGAGTTAGCAGTCTTGTTGTGTAAGATAAGTTGCTTGTTACTAGTGGATTACACGGAGAACTTATCGTCAAGTATTTAGATAAGCTTCGAGTTTTCTTTTGTTCTCACCGACGTATGCCGATGATGACATTACCACTACTATTGAGTCAACGACAATGCCAGTGGTGCACTTTATTTTATAGCTTCAAATTATGATTCTGGAGTTAGAGAAATTTCAACTATCTAACCATTTCCATTTTCCCTAGCCAGTGAATTATAATCACTCAGCCCTGATGGCAATCTCGAACTCTAGGATGGCATCACTGGCCAGGGAAATTGGAATTGGTTAGATAGTTGAAATTTCTCAAAATCAAAATCTCTAACTCCAGAATCATTATTTGAAGCTATGAAATTGCACCACTGATAGTATTAGTGATCTCTATAGCAGTGGCAATGGCATCATTGTCATACGTCGGCCGAGAACAAAAGCAAACTCTAGGCGTATCTAAATACTTGATGATTAGTTCCCCTTGCAATCCACAAGCAACAAGCAACTTATCTGCCACAGCAAAAGTGTTTACTTGGGTCTCCATAAATCCCGCTGAAAGATTTTTAGGATGTTTCTCAAGTGATGCTACATGCTCAGATAAATTGACAGTTTCAGTTTTTGCACAGGTCAATGATGACCAATGAATGACTGAAAAAAGACACATCAGGTACACATCAATGTTTGAAGATGCTCAGACCAAATTCCTCAGTTGGGGAGAGATAATGTTGTTGTAATGGGTCATGCATTCCATCTGAAATCATATTATAAACCGTATTTCTTTATAGTTTTGCACTCCTTTTCTGATGTCTCACCAGATTGTGGAATATTTTCATAGTTCTGATAGCATTGTAATTTTCTTTGCCTAGTTGTCTCTTTGGTTATGGTAACCCTTTCCCAAGGGATCCCTTGAATATCTTTGCCCTTCCTTACATCAACAACCAAAATATCTTACATCAACAACTCATCTGCATCTGAATCAAAGCCACCTAAGTCTACGCTTAGGAACTCATCTACATCCAAATCAAAGTCATCCAAGTTTATGCCTTGCAACTCACCTACATCCGAATCAAAGCCACCCAAGTCTATGCCTTGGAACTCATCTATAAAATCATCTAGTTCTTCCATTTCATATCCATTTACTATGTAATCAACATCATCTCCTTGTTGATGGGACATGTTACACTCCAACTAAATGATCTTGGGGAGAAAATTTAGGATGCCTTTTTTTTGCCCGTTGATCACGATAGGTTTTTTGGTTGACTCCAAGAATGGAAAAGTTGTTTCTCTTTTGTGTGGACATGTGGACTAATCATTTGCATCAGCGTGGCATCCTAATCGCCTAACATTTGCAATTGGGAACCAAGATAAAGCGTGCAAAATATGGAATATTCAGAACTTGTCCAAGTCAGTCATTACTTTGAAGGGTAACTTTGGAGCTTTTCGGCCAATCCACTACACGTTGGCAGATCTATGGGTATGATAGAGCCTGTAAAATTTGCCCACATTTTTTGTGTATAATATGGTAATCATAGTATAAACAAGCACCTATCCTAGAAAGTCACCAAAAACTGAAGCACGGTGATTTGTCTACCTGGGTTTCCTTCCCTTAAATATGGGGTTCATGCAGATATCATTGGCTCTACTTTTGTTAACATAACCATTGGCCAGATGAGCGACATATATTGGTCATAGCCGCTTGTCAGCAACGCAAGCTCTTTGATTCTCTACCAGGATCGTAGAAGCTCTGATACAATATGAGAAATATTGGAGAAAATATTATTGAATTGTATACCTACATTATTACATTAAAGACCTTATTTATAGATAGATATTACATTAGACTCTTTTTTCAACTAGGACACTACAGTACAATACTTTTCCAAGTATGATTTTATATTTTTATTTTTATTTTATGACTGTTATGTTCCGACCCGCTTTCTAGCACTTCGACCAAATCCACGTGATACCTACCACCTCCCCTCAACAACAGGTATCAAGTAACTCTATGTACCAGGGCTCGGACAAATGGGAAGAATCACCTAGTGTATTTGTCTATGCTAAGTTTTGAACCTGAGACCTAGGGTTCTCAACCACTTCATTGACCACTAGGCCACACCCTTGGGTGCCATGCAGGATTTTATATACTAATCCATTTGCAAGTAAGTGGTTTTTGCTATAAAGGAGACCACACTCAGTTTTATCGTTCAAATGACCGAGATCGTCTAGCTTACAAATAGCATGATAAAACAATTATGAACCTAAATATAATCCACTTCTACCTTTAGAGTGCTCACATTATTAAATCAAAGCATGAATAGTTGTGTCATTGCCCAAACTCAAGGAGGATACTAAGTGTGCGATTCCACACGCCAATGATAAGGGACTCTATATTAGGACTAAAAGACACTCTTGATATCTCATCGAAGAAATCAATTTCTTGTCCACCTCATTGACCACTAGGCCATACCCTTGGATGCCAAGTAAAATTCTATATAGTAATCCTTTCCCAAGTATTCTAACACTGTTTTGGAGAGAAACGAATAAACATAGAAAAGCTAAAATCTAATAATCTGTAAACTCCGGCCTATATATAATTGAACGAAAACGACGTACCGTCTAGCAAAGCCTAGAAGAAGGTGACTTATGCAGACAATTGACTACTTTTCAATACAATAGAATAGCCAAACCAGCCCAGCTAGCTGGTCGATCTCAGAGATCTTATTGACCGGCAAACCGAAGACGGACGACCACGGGTGTCCGGTGATGTAAAAGATATGTTGGTAGCTACCCAACTCTTCTCTCTAACGAGGTTAAGGTGTGACCTACAAAATGGAAATAGTGAGGCATGTATCTCATATAATGGGAAGTTCGAAGATGGACGTGCGGTTCGGCACGAAATCATAAAGGTTTGAGGACCCATTGGTCAAAGGAAAGGGAAAGACCTACTTCCAAAATGAAGTTTTATGAAGCGAGAGTGTCATGTACGGTTCCTTTGAGAAGGGTATGATACCACCACCTGTCATGCCCGACAAGTGGTCCACGGAGTTGCATCACAACTCACCTGGTCTATGCACATCGCTCTCTCCAGAAGGTTGGTCGCCTATCTTAGATCTTCCCCTTTCCAAAAAGATCTCAGGCTCGATCTAGAGTTTTGTATATAAGATCTATCATCACATCTTTGATGGGAATCTATTTCATTCCCTATTTGGTATTGTTCCATCCGAGATCCTACTACTAGAACACTATATAAATCAACCTGTTAAGGACCCCGAATGGGTGGAATTTGTACAACCAGACCTATAAACCCAAGGACTTTCACCTAGGCATTACGAAGTCATGGTGAACAATTTTTGGGAAATAGACTTTTTTTTTCAACTCGTGACCATATTTCCTCTCTCTTGACAAGAGAACAATAACTAGTGATAGTGAACTCCAGATTTCTAATGAATTCTCATCTGGTCAAGTAATTTGCACTTTCACTAGTAGTAAAGTAGCGATGAGAAGTGAAGAAAGTTCCTTCACACATTTGAGATGAAAAATATAACATTCAACACAAAAGCACTAGAGTCAGAGCACTGATTAAAAATGATGTACTAGTGTCAAAGCATGGATCACAAGCTCCAAAAATGACGATTATCCCCAATATAGCAAGGATCTGATAGCAACAGAGAATCTCAAATTACAGTTTGCTTTAATCTAGGAACAAATCCAGCATGGAGTAACTAGTTTTATTTGTAGTTCTAATCTATAAAATTCTTCTTCTTAGGGAAATGACAAATTGTCTTGCAATCAAAATAAGCAACCACCGCAAGTTCAAAAACAAGGTGTTGGATATAGTACAGACTACAAACACAAAAGAACAGTGTGCCAACAAAACCAAGTGATCACAAAGTTTGGGCCAATGTTAAGTGATACCATTACGCACATTGGACTTAATTTCAGTCTTGACATCAACCTGATCAAGAATCTTAGGCAAGGGAAGTGAAGCCCCCTCAACATTTGCACGATCGAGGGTGGTAACTGTTCAATGCAAAAAAGAAATGTTAGGACACACTAGTATCACAATGCAAATTGCCATCATATTTTATGATGGTACAAACTGTCCTTACAGAAATTTTTTTGCCTCAAATCTTTATGATTCTTAACCTTTAAAATGTTAAAGCAAATAACAATTTTTCCTTCCTTCCAAAAGAAATAGATGATCGAAAAAGTAAACAAGTTGCACTCCAATTTATCAAATGTAACTCCATGACATTGTCTCAGTAAGAAAAATATGTTGAAACATCTCAAACATCACTTATAGCTATGCATATGAAATAAACACCCAAATCATACAAAATTTGGAGCTAAAAGATTACGCAAAGGGGGACGAATAGATATAAAACAACATAATGGCACAGGACGACTATTATCTCAAGCTTTAGGACACTTTTTCTTTAGTAATTAATATGGCATAAAATTGTATAGATGTGCATAGTGAATGCAGAAAGGGACCTATAGGTTCAATCCATTGAATTCATGTCTTCAAGAGTAATAGTAGCTTCACTCCACAGAAACACAAAAGTGTTAGTCTCAGACACCACCTTTCTACCAACCCAAAAATCAAATTTTGATTCGTCTGGACTCTATACGCTAAGCTCTTGAGAGCTTCGTAAATTCTACAGCTTTCCATATAGGGTGATGGATAGCCTCCATCGTTTCAGCCCATTCTTTCCATTTCATTTGTTGACCCCTCCATCAATTGCAACCATGCAAGGAGACTTTAAATGAAATGGAAAGAATGGGTTGAAACAATGGAGGCTATCGATCACCCTGTATAGAAAGCTGCAAGAATTTACGGTGCTGTCAAGAGTTCAGTGCATAGAGTCCAGATGGATCAAAATTTGATTTTTGGGTTGGTAGAAAGGTGGTGTTCTGAGAGTTGACACTTTTGTGTTTCCGTGGGGTGAAGCTAATGTTACTCTTGAAGACATGAATTAAATGGATTGAACCTATTTTAATCCAAGACAATTGAAAATAATAAAATTTCATACGGACCATGACAAGGCTTGAATAGTGATTTAAACACAAAATATAGTAATATCAATTCCCAAACCAAATAAACTCTCACAGAGAGCTTTCCCATAGAGCATTTCCAAATTAAACAACTCCAAACACTGGAAAACAATTGAAACCAACAAACCCAACCAGAAATAGATAAACAAAAAATCAAAGCAGACCTTGGTACAAAATATTGAAGCAACAAAGACAAATAGGGACTGAAGCAGTAGTGGATCCAACACAACAACTGGAAGAGTGAATAGAGTAAACTGATGTTGCAATTAAGAAATTGTAGATCTGCACAGATGCCAAATAAGACTGCGAAATAATCAAAATCCAGTCTACAAAAGAAAAAAAAAATGTCTAAAAGATCTTTGCCCTTTGCCGAAGGTGAGGAAAACTGGTAACTCATGGATGAGTGACCTAAAGCAGAGAAAAAAAGAAGAAAAGAAACAAAACCTTAAATTGGCTCTGATACCATGCCATTCATAAGGTATGAAGAATAATTTGTATATTACTCAAAGAGAACAAGGATATAAATACATGAAGAGAACAGACTAACTATGATGATTAAATATTCAAATCCCTAAAATTCAGCTGTATTATCTATATCATTAATATTTAGATTTTGTAACACTTATAATACAGAGAAATAAGTTAGGGTGGGGGTACCAGGTAGAAATTAGCCATGTGGAAAGAAGTGAAAATGCATTAAAATTTGGGAGACGATAGAAAATTTTCTGATATGACAGAAGATTCCAGAAAGATTTACATCACCATGCCAAATTTGTCAATAGCAATTTATACATATTTGGAACAACAGTTTGATTGTCAAATACGGGATTTAACAATCTCATGTTTCTACATATAAATTATACAAGATAGGGTAGGACAAAGCAAAGGAAGAGAGAATGTTACCCGTGACTCTGAGTGTTGGATACTTGTTTAGATTTGCGAGATTGACTAAAGGGTTGAAGGATCCCATCAAGTGAACTGTTTAATTTGATATCTGCCCCAGGCTGCACTATAACTTTTCTAATGATGTTTTTTTATCAACAATCCATAGGCAACAAACATATGACCGCAACAAGACGGGCCGATTGATTGCAATTTTGCTGAAAAACTTTATGTGTGGCTTCTTTCTGTTTCTTCAGTATTTTCTCATCTAAAGATGCACATATTTTTGTTGGCTTTGAATTGTGAAATTTCTTAAAACTCTTTCCATGCCATAAGTAGCAAACACCAATTTCTGAAATGGATAAAACACCAAAACTTGCATCATTTTCATCTCAAATTTTAATGTTGTAACAATCCAAAAAGACAGCTGGGTGATCTATTGCAAGAAACCAGTGTGCTGATTTCTTTTTGCTACCATCTAACTTCCAAACAGCTACATGTCGGTCACCAACAACAAAAGAAAGAACATGTCTCCCATCTTTAGAGAAAACCATACACGAACACCTCCCTAATAAAAAATGAGAAAAGAAATAAGATGACTCACAACTCACAAGAATGGCTAAATAAAAGTCTTCTGCAGTTGTGTTGACTTCACTTAATCAAGAAGTAAATGCATAAAAAAGGAAAGCATACAAAAATAGAATAAAAGATGTGTACCACTCTTATGTTTCTAGGACTCTTAAAAATGTTGACAGGTGCGAGTTAGATCTTCCGGAAGTAGTGCATCATTGGAGGATCCTACACAGGTGTGACAACTTTTTGGAGAGTCTAAGCAACATAGTAATACTCACAGGGAGGCCTAAAATTTTGGAGCTTTTTGTCATCCAAGCAAGAGAAAATTTTCAAGTAAGAAGTTGTTGGTGCTAATATTTTCCCATCTGTCTAGACAGAAACCCTCAAGAGGAACCAGTTTCAGCAGAAACAAATTAAGCATTGAATGTCAGTTTCTACAAAGAGAAAACCACTACAAGAACACTAACACAAGGTAGAGGGTGAAGAGGACACAAATGGAGCAGCACAATGAAATGTATTCAGAACATATAGTGATAAAATATGACATGAGAAGAATCTTGCTAACTCTTAGCAAAGGGGATTTGGTATCATTGTTGGGAGTACCCATTTTGCATTACAGAAACTACACAAGGGGTCAAAGATGTCAATCGTTCAGTTACTAATCCAGATTGACTAAATGCAAGATTCTCAAAATGTAGCCATCATCGAAGACAATGAACATGTATAGATACAAACCTGATGAAATGGATAAAGATGATATTGCTTAAGTGGAAGCTTTAAACTTGTGCACTAAGTTCCCCGACATGGAATCAATTTTGCAAACCAGTCCATCAACACCAGTCGTTTAAATGAATGAACCATGTGAAGAAATATGGCATTCCCTTCAAGCGCAGGTGCAAGCTCAAATGCAGTCAGTTCAATAATATCAGTTGTTCTGCGAAGTCTGTGGAGGTGATAATTCAGCAAATATGCGTGGAGATAACCCAGAATCCGTACATTTTGTGGGAAACGCAAGTAGAGGTACAGAAAACCAAAATTTCATGAACAACATCAGCCTGATTAGAGGAACCACCAAAATTTCTCGTGGGGTGGATACCAAATCAAAACAAATACAGGCCATAGGGCAAAAAACAACACTATCAACAGAATCAAATCAGGGTAATATCATTCAGGGGTCAGATTGTTGGAGTACGGAATTTCAGCCCAAAGTGTGTTGAATTCTCGCCCAACAATGGCTGAAAATCACAATAATATAGAGCCCAAATATATGATGAAGTCATGACTCATGTGGGCTTTGGGTGCAAATTTGCCAATTTTCTCCTTATTCCTGTTAGCTAATTTTAGGAAGAAGTTTGATATTTTTTTTTATATATTTTTCCTAGTTTGAAGTTTCCTAGTTTAAAAGTTTTCTAATTAAAAGAAGGATTTGAATCTCATGCTATCTAGACTAGGTTTCACCTATATGTAGGGGTTGATTTTGTTATTTTCAAAAGACATGATTAATATTATTTGAGGGGTTTTTCTCCTTTACACTTTTGTGTATGGTGACTATGAATTTATCTTACAACATTATAAGAAACGATTCTTTAAAGGTAAGTTAAATTCTTAACTTTATATCATTGTTTCTATTAAAGTAATTGAAGAAGGTAATTAGTCTTGTATTAATCGTTGTCTCTAGTTTCTTTGAAATAGGGGTCTACATCACTTTTGATCTAAGTTCTTGAATTGACTTTATTAGTATCATAATTAGTTTTAGTCCTCTAATTTTGAATACTAAAATAATTTAAGTTCTTAGCACTTCATTTTGAAATTTGAGAATTTTATTCTCAAATTTTACATATCTTTGTATTCTTATCTTTCATCTTTGTATTTTCCCTTTTCGATTCTTATCTTTAATCTTTGTATTTTCCCTTTTACATTCTTTTCTTGTTTATTCAAATAACCTGATTTTTATAATTGAACCCTAGGGTTTCTCTATAAATATTCACCTAGTCATTTATAATATGGGTTCCACAATTCCTGATTAACACTCAATACTTACAATTTTTCATAAGTTTAAACTATAAAGCTTTTTGTTCTCAAGTTTACTTGAGCTACATTGTTTCTAAGAAACAACTAAGGCTCATAATCTAGATTCTACGTTCAGCTATTTATTATTGTTCTTGAACTCAGTTATCGTTCTGTTGTTTTCATCTATTTTATTATAAGATCAATTTTAACCGTATGGTTTTAAACCACCCTTAGAAATTCAATTGTATTTTCCCTTTTCAATTCTTTTCTTTAATCTTTGTATTTTCCCTTTTACATTTTTTTCTTGTTTATTCAAGTAACCCAATTTTTATAATTGAACCCTAGGGTTTCTCTATAAATATTCACCTAGTCATTTATAATATGGGTTCCACAATTCCTGATTAACACTCAATACTTACAATTTTTCATAAGTTTAAACTATAAAGCTTTTTGTTCTCAAGTTTACTTGAGCTACTCTGTTCCTAAGCAACAACACAAGCTCATAATCTAGATTCTACGTTCAGCTATTTATTATTGTTCCTGCAATCATTTATCGTTCCGTTATTGTCATCTATTTAATTATAAGGCCAATTTTATCCATGTGCCTTTAAAAAACCCTTAGAAATTCAATTGTCCCATTTTATGGTAAACAACATCATACAAAATGAAAAAAGAAGAACTAAAATGCACAACATATACATGCATGAAACAAAGTTCATAACTTTCCTTCCCCAAATTCTAAGTTGTTAGGTGTAAACTAAATTTATGATAACTTCTCCCCTCGCCGCCCCCTGTCACACTCGAGGTAATGCTGAAAGATACGGTTTTTGTTTGACACTTTTCCCTCATCAAGAGTCAATTTCTCTAACTTTTGGAGGTAAATATGACAACATTAATTCTTTTTTCCTAAAAGTAAAAGTTGAATAGCTGGAAACTATACGAAAAGTATAATTCGCTACAATTATTCACGTACAAAAAAATGGTGAAACGTATTAATTAATACGAGTGAAAATTCACTTGAGGGAAAAATATTACCTTGACACAGCGATTACCGGGACTGATAGCAAAGAAGTTCAAAGAGGGATCGAAACAACTCAAGATGTCCCTAATATTTGATGTTCCCATTGTTGAAATGAAGCTTAGGTTATGAACTTTTGCTTGTGGTGGCATGTTGGATGGTGGAAAACGAGGGTGGCAACTGAAAAGAGAAATAGCAAAGTTTTATACTTGCACTCTGAAATAATGTGGCTTCAAATTTTTATATTTATATTTTGGTTTGTGTGTGTGGTTGGGGGAGGGCCGGAGGGGTTGTGTTTTATTTATGTACCTAACTCTTGTTTAGTCATGGATTTTAAAGTTGAAATTTGAAATTTGAGTTTTTCAAATTGAGGTTTTGTGAACGGAAGTTTCAAAAATTCTAACACTGTTTTGACCTAATTTGTGGGAACTTGGAAATATTTGAAGACGAGATATTCAAAATCTAATCAAATTTCACGGTCAAACATATATTTGAAGATGAATTTTCAAAACTTACAAATACTATATCATATGGGATAGAGGAGGTGATCTTATTTATGCTGAGGCCAAGAACATGGGATAGCTACAAATATCAAGTGCAGGTGCAAGCTCAAGTGCAGCCAGTTCAACAATCTTAGTCTGTGGAGGTGATAATTCAGTAAATATGTGTGGAGCTAACCCATAATCCATATATTTTGTGGGAAACACAAGTAGAGGTACAACAAACCAAAATTTCAGGAACAACATCAGCCCGATTGGAGGAACCACCCAAATTACTCATGGGGTGGATACCAAACCAAAACCAATACAGGCCCAGAGCCAAAAGCAACACTATCAGCAGAATCGGGGTAATATCATTCAGGGGTCAGATTGTCGGAGTGCAGAATTTCATCCCAAAGTGTGTTGAATTCTCACCCAACAATGGCTGAAAATCACAACAATATAGAGCCCAAATATAAGATGAAGTCATGACTCATGTGGGCTTTGGGTGCAAATTTGCCAATTTTCTCCTTATTCCTTAGCTAATTTTAGGAAGAAATTTGATATTTTTTTTAATATATTTTTCCTAGTTTAAAAGTTTTCTAATTAAAAAAAGGATTTGAATCTCATGCTATCTGGAATTGGTTTCTCCTATATTTAGGGCTACATTTTTTGTTTCAAAATACATGATTAATATTATTTGAAAGGTTTCTCTTCTTTACACTTTTGTGTATGGTGACTATGAATTTATCTTACAACATTATAAGAAATGATTCTTCAAAGGTAAGTTAAATTCTCAACTTTGTATCTTTGTTTCTATTAAAGTAATTAAAGAAGGTAATAAGTTTTATATTAATGGTTGTCTCTAATTTCTTCATAATAGGGGTCAACATCACTTTTGATCTAAGTTCTTGAATTGACTTTATTAGTATCATAATTAGTTTTAGTCCGCTAATTTTGAATACTAAGATAATTCAAGTTCTTAGCACTTCATTTTGAAATTTGAGAATTTTATTCTCGAATTTGACATATCTCTCAATTCTTATCTTTAATCTTTGTATTCTCCCTTTTACATTTTTTTCTTGTTTATTCAAGTAACCCGATTTTTATAATTGAACCCTAGGGTTTCTCTATAAATATTCACCTAGTCATTTATAATATGGGTTCCACAATTCCTGATTAACACTCAATACTTACAATCTATCTATATATATATATTACTTTAAAAGCATGAACTCCTAACTGGAATGTTAAATTACTATAATATCCCTAACTTAGGTTGTGACTTTTTCGATGAGTTGTGACTTTTCTGATAAGTTGTGACTTTTTTCAAAGGGTTGTGATTATTCGATGAGTTATGACTTTTCCAAAGAGTTGCGACTTTTTCAAATAGTTGTGACTTTCTTAATTAGTTGTGACATTTCCAAAGGGTTGTGACTTCTTGGAAAGGTCATGAATTTTCAAATAAGACACAAAAAATATTTGCTCATACTACCCTTTGTTAACTATAAATAGAGGGGTTTCCTCTCATTTTTCAGCCACAATTAATTTTTAATCTTCTACTCTTCTTCTTCTACTTGCATTTAAAAAAATTTCGTGTGATTTATTGTCGCTGAGTGAGTTTGAAGTTTAGCGGAATATGAGGTACCACTATTCTGATGAAGTAAATTGTTCTATCGTAAGAACAAATATTCATTAACCTCGAGTACTAGAGAAAAATAATTCTGATGATATAATAGTTATTTTTCTGCTTAGTATATACAATAGTATGTAATGTTCCAATTTATGAAGTTAACATGATGTAGTCTAAATTCATTTGTTTTTGTTAACAATTTCTCTTGTGATGTAGCTATATGCTTCTTAATATATTTTTTAAAAATTATTGAACTTCTCAAGAGTTAGAGAATGATTTGTTTTTTGCTACTCAAGACAAAAGAATGACTTTATTTTTCAATGCTACTTATGTGATTTAGATTGTCAGGTTGTTTTCTTCAAAATAATTATTAGTATATAAACATTACCCTTTTGTTTTATTGATTTACTATTTCTTAATATTTAATTATTTTCGATGAAGAAAGATTTATATAATTTGTAATAATGCCAGTTGAAGTTTGTATTAGTTTAATTTTTATTGTAGTCTAAATTTATTTGTTTTTATTAACAATTTCTCTTGTGATGTAGAAATATGTTTCTAATTATCTATTGTGCAAAGCTTATAATTCAAATCTTTGCTTAAATTTTCTAAATTGATAATCACGTGCAACACACGTGTCGAAAAACTAGTTTTTCATAAACTTAAACTATAAAGCTTTTTTTTTTCAAGTTTACGTGAGCTACTTTGTTTCTAAGCAACAACACAAGCTCATAATCTAGATTCTACGTTCAGCTATTTATTATTGTTCTTGCAATCATTTATCGTTCCGTTATTGCCATCTATTTAATTATAAGGCCAATTTTATCCATATGCCTTTAAAAAACCCTTAGAAATTCAATTGTCCCTTTTTACGGTAAACAACATCATACAAAATGAAAGAAGAAGAACTTAAAGGGAGAACATAGACATGCATGAAACAAAGTTCATAACTTTCCTTCGCCAAATTCTAAGTTGTTAGGTGTAAACTAAATTTATGATAACTTCTCCTCTTGCCGCCCTCTCTCACACTCGAGGTAATGCTGAAAGATACGGTTTTTGTTTGACACTTTTCCCTCATTAAGAGTCAATTTCACTAACTTTTGGAGGTAAATATGACAACATTAATTCTTTTTTCCTAAAAGTAAAAGTTGAATGGCCGGAAACTAGAATTTGATTACAGAGTGCTAGGAACTTTCGACGGAAAATTTGCCGACCTAGGGTTTCTGGTCGCTCCTACATAGGCAGCAGTTGCATAGCTATCATGGCTGCTACGACCACTGGACGGCCTCCTTTCGAGGCTGTCCAGCCCGCCCCACCACCCCAAACCACCACATACGCCACCCTTTTCAATTCCAATACTATAGATCCTAAACAATCTGCCTTAATTAACTAAAACATAATCGTAAAATCAATCGAAATAATTAATGGAGAACCTACTATCACGTTTTCAATGGTGGAAAGGCAATACTTTATTATCGAAGAGAGATTACATCAAGAAGTGGTGTTTAAATTATCCCATGGTGCGCTAGATTTGAAGGTATTAAGGTCAATTTTACCGAAACATCTTGGTACCAAGGGCAATTGTTTAATTGGCTTACTTGCTCCAAGAATTTTTTTGTTGAGGTTTGATCAATATGCATATTATGTACTAGCTTTATCTCGCTCAATTAATTATTTTCTCTACAATGGAGTGGAGCACCAATATTGGGTTTTTCCATGGTCCATTGGATATAACCCGAAGGAGGAAATGCCGTTAGCTGTGGTTTGGATTTCTTTACCGAAGTTATCTCCATATTTGTTTGCAAAGAAGTCTCTGTTGTCTATAGCATCAATAGTTGGAAAACCAACAGCTATAGATAATGCTACTCAAATCAAGTCAAGACCTAGCACTACTAGAGTCAAGGCTATACTTGATCTAATGGAAAAGCTTCCAAATCGTATAAGGTTGCAGTTTGTGGATGAAAAATCTAGTAAGTTGATCGAGGTTTTTCAGGAGATTGTATATGATAATCTACCTTTGTATTGCAATTATTGTAAGCACCAAGGTCATGATGAAGATAGTTGTCGTTTGATCTCGAAAAAAAATCAAAATAACAAACAAATTGATGATACCATTGAAGTTGCTTTAAAAGGTACTACCAATAGTGAAAAGTATCAAGGCGATGCGAGAGAAATATTAAATGAAAAAGAAAAGATTGTAGATGTCGATCAAAGTAAAGCTAATTCTTTAGATCAACAATTGGTTGCTTCCACTTCCGAGCAAAATTGTGTAGACTCAATGGATGTTGATACAATTATTATTGGTGTTCAAACAACTACCAAAAACAAAGGTGATTGCGATAACCAACAGGCTGCTACTAATGAGGTGCAATCAAAAGAAGTTGGGCTGAATTTGATGTCTAATGCAACGTAAAACGCAGAGGGAACACCAAGAGCTGGGGTTGATGCGCCGCGAGTTGGTTCAGGGTAAAAGTTAATAGATTCAAGACAAAAACTAATGGATACATCTGATGTTGAAGATGCTGAAAATTCTGGGCAGCATGTTTTGCAAGTTGAGAACGAGAATCCAACTAAAAACTGGACACTGGTTGCACACAAAATCAACTAGTAGCCGGATCCTTTCCCTGACTAGTCAAAATAATTCTCCATGTAGTGAAAAGGGTCCGATTGGAATTTTTATGATAGTGAGAAGAGGCAAGATACTAATAATGCCTCAAGAGACCTATTATGTTCGAATAACTTTGATGCTTTATTGAAGACTACTGGAAAGCAAGTAAGGTTAACAGAGAATGACAACGATTTGATCCAAGAAAAACAAGTCTCACCACCTGCTTTGAATAACAAATTAAGTCCAGAAGCTCCCGTATTTATGCCTAAATGTGTGCTTGCAAAGAAGAATGAGTCAAGGGCCTTAGTGTCGAATACAATTGATTTGGGTGAGGATTCTCTTGATGAAGATGGAGTGGATTAGGGTAAGGATTCCCTTGATGAAGATGAGGAAGACAATATGCTGGACATATGCTTTGATAGAGTGGGTAGGGAAGGAGATATATCACGTAGGCAACAAAGAAGTGGACGAAACAAAAGCAAAAAGAAGACACATGGAAGACAAATAGTTGGGACGGTAAAATGACTGAGGAGTTTGTTCCAAGGCACCTACCGATGCGATAGGCAAAGCAAAACCATTTGACAGTATCAATAGGTTCAACTAGATCCAATAAATCCACAAAGAAGGCATGAATCATCAAGTGTTGTTGGATAGGTTTGAAGAAGAAGACAAGAGAAAAATACTTCAAGTTACTTTTGATGGGCAATCAATATTTTTTAATTCATGATTTTGTAATAGAAAGTTTGAAGCTGGTAACTCAACTTTCTTCTTGATTGACATATTTTTACGTTATTTAAGCATCCTCAGTTGTAATATCATCATGGAATGTATTATAAACTCTGTGATGATCATAAATACTTAGTTCTCTCTAGCTCTTTTTTTCTTCATGCTTGTTAAGTAGCAGAAGTTAGGTTCTTCATTAGGATTAGTAAGGTAAGGCCTGATGAGTCCATGATTTGGACTCATTTAGGGATTAATTTGAAAAGAATTAGTGTCCTCGAATGTATATTTTGTCTCAATAACTGATATAAATCCATGAATTTAAGGTATTTGAACTTAGGGACAAAACATGGACACTATTGAGCAAAAAGGAACAAGACAGCTGAAAGAACGAAAAAAAGATGTCCTGAAGATCGCCTAAGCCATTGGGTGAGTCACCGAATGGCCTTGGTCTTGCCTAATGTTTTAGTGTGCCGAGCCGTGTAGGAGAAAATCAAGTCGGCGATAGAAAAAAGCAGTCGGTGAATCGCCGAACAGTTCTGCAATGCAGTGCCTTTTCGCCTAAAGTTACAGGACCTCAACGATGCTGAAGGCAAAAGAAAAAAGCCGATACAAATGACTAAAGGGCGGATCGCCGAGTGGATCATCGATCCCGACTAATTGCGCCAATTGAACCTTTGCAGCACACTTTTTGATAACTATAAATACTTGCTTAAATTTTTAGCTTAGTATCAAATTTTGTAGGGAATCATATTATTATTTAGTTTTTGAAGTTTAGAACTGAGAACTGAGTTTGAGAGACATTTTTCCTTCGCTTTGAAGATTTCCATTTCTAAGAAATTGGAAGTGGGTATTGAAGATTCTTCATCTTAGACGTTTATAAAGACAATATTAATCGTACCCAACTGATGGAAATGCATTTCAGTATCAATTCCTATATTTTTACTATATCTAGCTAAAACCCCAATTCTTGGGGTGTGATTATGTGATTATGGGTTGAATTAACTGCTGGGTATTGCTAATTGATAGTCTATTTGCTGTTTAAAAGTGATTTTGTTCAATAATTATGGTTGAATTTAATGGGTTGTAGTTGCAAATACAATCCTAACTTCGTTTTTTTGGCTTGCTCGAGAGAGAGGTGTTAAAACCAAAATTGTTGAATCGATGGACTGTGGGTATTGGGTTGTCATGGGTTCAGCTCGAGAGAGTGAACCCTAAACCATTTTCCACACATTTAGCTCGAGAGAGTGAATGGACTAAAGCGAAGTCTATGCTTCATTGCCGCTTATTGGTGTTCAAGAGAAACCAATTTGATTCGGGGTAAATTGTTCGAGAGAAAGTTTACTATTAAATGCAATTATCCGATTGTTTACCTTAGCCCATAATCCTATCACATCCCAAGAATCCCATCTCCATATTTATATTTTCATATTATTTATTGTTTTTAGTTGCATGTTGACTACAAACCTCCCTTTTGATATTTGACACTTGTCTCAACCCTTAATTTATCATGTTTTTAGCTATAATTGACTTGAGTATATTTATACTTTTCTATTGATTCTTCAGTATGAACCACTCCCTTGGGGCTCGACCCCAACTCACTAGTTGGGTTATATAACTACTCACGATCGTTGACACTTGAACTGGAAGTAGTGTCCTGATATGTGAAATCAAAATGGCGGCGCTGCCGGGGAGTGATGTTACTTAAGAATTTTTTGCTAAGTTGTATTTTGTTCTTGTTAGTTATAGTTCTACTTACTTCATTTCAGTTTTGTTTTGGTTGTTTGTGTAATAAAACAGAAAGAATGAGTGTGCATGGAAGCAATGGCAGCCAAGTAGGCCATCAATATGACATCGGAAACCTCAACGATGTCAACGATCCTTATGCTAATGACCCCCATATCATGGGAGGTATTGGTACCATTCGCTTGCCTCCGGCTGAAGGGAATACGGTGTTCCACATCACAAGTATTATGTTGCAATTCTTGCTACTAAAAGGGCTTTTCAGTTGTTTGGCTCATGGGGATCCCCATGAGCACATTAGAAACTTCGTGGATGTATGTGAACCATTCTCCTTCAAGAATATCTCCCAAAAATTGGTCCGGTTGAGGTTGTTCCCGTTCTCTTTGATGGGAGAAGCGTGCAAGTGACTGACTGAATTGCCACGTGAATCAATCACTTCGTGGGATGAGTTGGTTATCGCATTTCAAGTGTGATTTTTCCCTCCCTCGTAGATGATGGCTCTTCGGGATAACATTCAGAGGTTCAAGCGTCTAGAAGGCGAGCCAATTCATGAAACTTGGCTGCGATTCAAAAAGTTGGTGCTTCAATGCCCAACTCATGGCTTGCCTGATAACGTGTTGCTGCAGTATTTTTACCGGTGTCTTGACTCGGTAAATAAGGGTGTTGCTGACCAACTCTCTCCGGGAGGTTTGATGCAACAACCTTATGTGATAGTGGCTTAGCTCTTGGATGGCATGACTACCATAAATAGGGTGTGGTACACCCGTGAAGACTAGGTCTTCCCTCTCACATTCAAGTTGACTAAGGAACAGATGGAGAAGGACCAAGAGAGGGACCAGAACATGGCCAAGATCATGACACAATTTGACATTTTATCTAAAAATTTCATGGGAGCTGGTGCTCGAAGTGTCAATACCGTGGGTGTCGGGTGTGCTAATCTAGATGAGTCAAAGTTTGAGGCCTTGCATAATGAAGAGGTAAATTTCCTAGCCAACCAATGTGGTAGTTATTGTTCAAACTACCTGAGGCAGGGTGGTAACCAAGGTTGGAGTAGGGCTGAAGGTTGGAAAGATCGAGATCATGAATGGAGGGACCGTAATCCAAATTGGAAGGATGAGGAGAAGGATATGTATGTGCCTCCCCACGAGCGCCCAAAGCCGAAGGATTTAGAAGGTGGTCGGTCTGAGGATATGCTTTCTCCTATCCTCAACAAAGTTGAGGGGTCGGACAAGATCTTGAAAGAGATGAAAGAAGACGTGTAGACCCTTAGCCAGACCGTTACCTCCCATTCAGTATCGATCAAGGAGTTGTAAACCCAAATGGGTCATATCTCGTCTCATTTGAACCCGAGACAGCAAGGGGGGTTGTTGATACTATGGCTAACCCCAAGAATGAGGTTTAAGTGTGGACTTGCATCGTGCCGTTATGTTAACTAAGGCGCTGCTTGGGAGGCAACCCAAGACCCCTCATTGTTTTCGTTTTTGTTTTGGTGAATAATGGTGTGTTGATTGTTAGGACAAAGTGTGGGAAGTTTTGAAAAATGAAGAGTGGTGAGCTAAAGGTCCAATCGGCGTATCGTCGAAGAGGTCGGCGACCCCGACCCAGATCGTTGTTGGACTCAAGAAAATTTTACGTTGGAGTCTGTAAAACTCGGTGAGCCTAGGAAATTATTGGTGAGTCGCCAACCAGGTCGGCGATCGCGATCTATACCACCGTTTGGACCCCCAAATCAACTGAGGGCCCTGTAAAACTCGGCGAGGTAAGTGACCATTTGGCGTTTCACCGAGTGGGTCAGCGAGCATGAATAAAGTCGCCGAATGGGCAAGAACCGGATGGTTTTTATAAGGCCTAAGGTTTAAATTTACAAACTCTTCACTTTCCCTCACTTTAAATCTTCACAAACTCACACCTGCACCTTAGTTTATATATTATCATATTTCGAGAAGTATTTTAGCTGTTGATTGGTGCTCGGAGTTGGATTACATTACTACCATAATGGAAACATACCATAAATACCCTCAAAGCATCCTTGTGCAATGTAAGAATAAGATCCCATACTCCAACCCACACTAAGGAAAGCTTATTGAGTAACTATAGTACATAACTCATATTCTAGTTTATTTTATCATAGTGGGATCAGTTTTAACCGACATAGACCATGATAGCTTAATCATGGAATCCAGTATCTACCCCACACTGAAAATGGGTTGTCTTACTTGCCTAAGGTAAAACTATACTGTTAGTTTAGGTGGATCCACTAGCTAAAGACCTATGTGGGAACATAGTTTATGGGATAAGGAGATTGCTTCTAGAAACCCGGACTCAACTAAGGTAGAAGGTTTCCATCTCATGAGATATCTACTTTGGGAACTCGGACTCAACTAGTGTAAAAGAAACCCATTTGGGAAGCCAAACTCAACTATCGTATAAGCTTCCATCTCATATTCATATCCACTTGGTGCTAAGCATTAATTCCCATTGAGTTCACATTAAGTATTGACTTAAGTTTATAATTATGGAAGAATGCCTTGACACTCTATCCAACAAACCCAAGCTAAAGCTCCTAGATTCAATAGGTGAGACTAGCCTTCGAGCCTTAGAATCATTACATGTGACAAACTTTTCACATTATATGATATTCGTACCTAAGTGTGTACATAAGGATAATCATCCAATCAACACAACATTTAGATTATAATATATTCACTTTACTCTCAAAGCAATCTAATTATATACACACAAGTCTCATACACATAGCTAATTCTTATGTTTTTTCCCTTCAAGGGCTATAGATCACAATCAACCAATCCTGTCTAGAATTATTACATTAGACATGGATGATAACATGATACACATAACTAAACTACTACAAATATAATCCTATAATATTCACCTTACTACAATTCACCCACATCACAAAGTCATAAATTAGGGTTATGGGGAATTCATGGGAGATTTTATCATAAAACCACCATAAAACAGAAATTCAATCATAATATACGATAAATAAATCTTTAAAAACATTTTAAGAAAATATCCATGACTTGGAGTGAAAACCCTAGGTTTTTGGAGAATCTACTACTTTGTAGTTGAAAGTTTGAGGGCTTCATGGATGAAAGCATTCCATGAATCAAGAATACCGTACCTTAGGTGACGAAATCCAATAAAAATCGTGTGAAAAAGCCTCCTTCTTCAACCCTAACTTGATCTTCTTCTTCTTCTTCTTCTTTGGGGTTCTAGAGAGAAGATTTTTAGAGAGGATTTGATTTTGATTGGGGATTTAGGAATATTATTTTAGATGGGTTAATTTAGGTGGGAAAATAATAATTATATAGGTGTTTAAAATAGGCTTAAAATGACGCCACATAACCACTTATTAAAAAGGAAATCCCCAAAAAACCCCTAGACTTAACTACCAAAAGGTAGTTTCAGGTGTGACCTACGTCCGAGGACTCACGTGGTGTCCTGTAGGTCCGTGTTCCACTCATCTACAACTTTGTTTTTGGGGGCCTTGACCCACAACCCCTACCTACGGGGCGTGGATGGACCTACGGGGCGTAGTTTGCTCTCGTGGGTCACTTCCCAGGCAGCCTTCTAGGCCTTTTCCTCAAGGACCCATGGTTGATCCTTGGGGTTTAGGCCTTGACATTTTAACTCTTAAAGAATGAAATTTTAAGGTACGGGAAGGTACGTTCAAGGCTCTAACCGTAATGTCAAGATCTATCTTAGCCTACTAGTTTTATGTTAGACACTAGTTTAGTCTATCATTTTCCGAAATGTTACATTATCTCCCCCTTGGGAGCATTCGTCCTCAAATTATAGTCTAAGCACTTTACGGATTGAAAGACTCAAGACTAGCAACCCATTATGCATGAAACATCAAAATAATGCACAATTCAAATGAGGAAACATCAACTCTATCTCAAAACATATTCAATGCAATAAAAGGGAGTTAGGAACTACATCTACAACCCAATATGCATGAAACTCAATATTTCTAATATTCCTAGGAGGAACTCACTTCTCCAACAAAATAATGCTCAACACAACATCATGGAGCCAATAAGCCAATACTCTCAAAAGTATACTAAAGCATGTTCATCGACACATCTCATGAAGTCAAATAAGCAACTTATACTAAATGCACAACAACATGAGGAACATAAATAATGAAAAAAAATCATTTTCTTACTAAACATGAGTTTCATCAAGAACATGCATAACATAAGGAAATCATGGAAAACACACAATTTACACATGACTTCCAAAACAAGGAAATTCTAGAGGAACTACTTAACTCAAACTTGAATGAGTAGAAGGAAAGAGACGAGGGTATCGGGACTTCATATCGGCCTCGGCCTCCCAAGTAGCACCTCAACTAAATGATTTCTCCATAAAACCTTAATGGAAGGTACTTCCTTATTTCTCAACCTCTTGACTTGCCGATCAAGGATCTCTACCGAAACCTCTTCATATGAAAGGCTTTCATCAACTCCCAACCCTTCTAGAGGAATAATGGACACCGGGTCCCCAATAAACTTTTTAGGCATAAAAACATTAAATACCGGGTGAACCGAGGCCAACTCATTTGGCAAGTCCAACTCATATGCAACTTTCCCAATACGCTTCGAAATTTGATATAGGCCTACATACCAGGGACTAAGTTTCCCTTTCTTGCCAAACCTCATCACACCTTTCATGGGTGAGATTTTCAAATAGATCCAATCACCAATTTCAAATTCTAAATCCCTTCTCACATCGGCATACGACTTTTGCCTACTTTGAGCTGTTCTCAACCTTTCTCGAATGAGCCGAACTTTCTTAATAGCTTCATAAACCGATTCAGGACCAATAAAAGCAATATCACCTACCTCAAACCAACCAACCGGAGACCTACATCTCCTACCATACAAAGCTTCAAAAGGAGCCATACTGATACTTGAGTGGTGACTATTATTATAGGCAAAATCTATCAAGGGCAAGTGGTCATCCCAATTACCTTTAAAATCTATAACACACGCCCTCGACATGTCCTCTAAAGTTTGAATGGTGCGTTCCGCTTGACCATCCGTTTGAGGGTGAAAAACAGTGCTAAGCTTCACCTTAGTACCAAACCCTTTTTGGAATGACCTCCAAAATTGAGATGTAAATTGAGTACCCCGATCCGAAATGATAGATAGAGGAACTCCATGCAACTTCACTATCTCCCTTATATAAAACTTGGCATAGTCTTCCGCCGAGTGAGATACCTTAACGGGAATAAAGTGGGCTTATTTTATCATCCTATCAACAATGACCCAAATAGAATCATGTTGCCTTCGAGTACGAGGAAAACCCACAATAAAATCCATATTCACCTCTTCCCATCCTTGGGAGAATCTACTAGTTGGACACCTAGTTGGGCCAATCTATGCACCTCACGAACCAATTCTTTCTTTTCATCCTCTATATGAGCCACACTACCCATGAATAATCTACTAAGTGCATCCGCTACAACATTAGTTTTGCCGGGGTGGTAAAGGACATTCATGTCATAATCCTTCAAAAGTTCCAACCACCTTCTTTGTCAGAGGTTCAAGTCTCTTTGGCTAAACACATATTGAAGACTTTTGTGATCGGTGAAAACATCTACATAGACCCCATACAAGGAATGTCTCCATATTTTCAAAGCAAACACAACCGCCGCTAATTCAAGATCATGGGTCGGGTAATTCTTCTCATGTACTTTGAGTTGCCTTGAAGCATAGGCAACCACCTTACCATGTTGCATGAGCACACATCCCAACCCTACTCTCGAGGCGTCACAATATACCATAAACCCATCGGTACCCTCCGGTAAGGTCAACACCAGAGCGAAAGTAGGTCTATCTTTCAACTTTTGAAAGCTTTCTCACAAGCCTCCGACCACTCAAACTTAGATTTCTTTTGAGTCAAAGCCGTCAACGGAGAAACAATGGAGGAAAAACCCTGAACAAACCTCCTATATTAACTGGACAAATAAAAAACTTCTAATATCGGAAGGAGTTAGAGGTCTAGGCCAACTCTTGACCGCATTCGTCTTTTTAGGATCTACCTCAACAGCTTTGTGCAACACAATATGGCCAAGGAAGGCCACAAACCTCAACCAAAACTCACATTTACTAAACTTCGCATATAATTGGTGGTCTTTAATGACTTGCAATACAATCCTCAAATGGTCCATGTGTTCACCCTCACTTCTTGAATAGATCAAAGTATCACTAATAAACATGATCAAAAACATATCAAGGTAGTGCCTATACACCCTATTCATTAGGTCCATGAATTCCGTCAGGGCATTGCTTAGGCCAAATGACATCACAAGGAATTCATAATGCCTATACCTAGTTCGGAAAGCCGTCTTGGGTATATCATTCCCTCTCACCCTAAGTTGTGGTAGCCTGAACGAATGTCAATTTTTGAGTAGTAACTAACCCCATAGAGTTAGTCAAACAAGTCATCGATTCTCGAAAAGGGATATTTATTCTTAACGGTAACTTTGTTCAATTGGCGATAGTCGATGCACATTCTAAGGGACCCATTTTTCTTCCTAACAAACAACACTGGAGCACCCCATAGAGAGATACTCGGTCAGATAAAGCCCTTGTGTAACAAATCTCTTAGTTGCTCTTTCAACTCTTTCAACTCTACCAGAGCCACTCTATATGGAGTAATAGAGATAGGTTGCGTATTCGACAAAAAATCAATGCCAAAATCTATTTCCCGCTCGGGAGGAATGCTGGGCAAGCCATCGAGAAAGACTTCAGAAATTCATTCACCACCAGGATCGACTCTAGAGAAGGGGTTTTAGACTCAACATCCATCACCCTAACAAGATGGTAAATGCACCCTTTGGAGATCATTTTGCTAGCCTTGATACAAGAAACAAATTGACCTCTAAGGATAAAATTCCACCCTTTCCATTCTAAAATAGACTCATTTGTGAATTGGAATTTAACCACCCGAGTCCTACAATCTATTGAGGCATAACATCCATGAAACCAATCCATACCCAAAATCACATCAAAATATAACATGTTTAACTCCACTAAATCCACCAAGGTAACTTTGTGAGACAAGGAAATAGGACAACTTCTATAGACTCTTTTTGCCACTACCAAGTCACCGACCGGGGTAGAAACTTAAAAAGGCTCTACTAATACTTCGGGGAGTATTTCAAACTTCATAGCCACGAGAGGTGTAAGAAAGGACAAAGTGGCACCGGGATGTAACAAAGCATATACATCAATAGAAAATACTTGTAACATACTGGTCACCACATCTGGGGAGCTCTCTTGGTCACCTCGGGATTGAAGATAATAAAATCGGTTTTGCTTTTGGGCATTGGAGTTGGAACCGCTTGAAGGAGTTTGCTTGTCTTCTCTCCCCTTAACCTTGAGCATATGACAATCTCTCATCTTGTGGCCACTCTTACCATACCCATAGAACCTATCCGAGCCAACTAAGCATTTGCCTTCATGTTTTCTACCACATTTTGAAAAATTACACCTAGAAACATAAGAACCACAACTATTACTTCCTTGAGGTTTAGGGTTGGAGACCCTATCCTTGTTGACCCTTGGAGTACTAGAGGAGCCTTGGTTGGAGAACCTTTGTCTAAACCTTGGTCGACCTTCCATCGAACCTAGCATTGGAGAAGTTCCCTTCACCGGTTCTAGCTCGTTTCACCTCTCTATTTCTTTTATTGAGTTTTGACTCGTCAATTTGTTGAGCATACACCATAAGCCTTGAGATATCCATGTGATGAAGGAGCATTGCTGTACGTCAATCTTCTTGAACCAAATCGGACACACCCGTTAAAAACATACTCATTTCATCCTTCAAATCCGCCACTAAAGCCGGAGAATACTTCGACAATTCGATAAACTTTAGAGAATATTCTTGAACACTCATACCTCCTTGACGAAGGTTGATAAATTCTTTCACCTTAGCTTCCCTCTTCTCTCGGGGAAAGAACCTATCAAAGAATGCCTTCTTGAACACCTACCAATTTATGGGACCCACTCCTACCAGCCTATTCCTCTTCCATTGAGTATACCTTACTTGGGCTGCACTTTTCAATTGGTAAGCGGCTAGCTCCGCTTTCTCTACCGATGTCACCCCCATGACATCAACTATCTTGTAAACCTCTTCAAAAAATTCTTGAGGATTCTCTCCCTCTTTGGAACTAAGAAACAAATGAGGGTTCATCCTTGAAAAATCTCTCAATCTAGAAGACACAAAATTTATATTAGTGTTCAGAGGATCAATCACCTTTCTATTGGCTTGAGTTATCACAACTTGAGCCAACAATTGGATAGTAGACCAAAATTCCGCATGGGTCACATTTTCAACCACAGGATCAGCCGAAGTTTGGTTAACTTGAGGAGCTAGATTACCTTGAGGAACTCCTTCATTCACATTCTCCTCCTCCACTCTTCTAGCATTTTCCCTTCGTGTATTTATTTCTTGAAGACACAACAGAAAGATTATGAGAGGAACTTTTATAGAGTTAAACTCTAAGGCATGACTCAAGAGTAATGAAAGAAGTTAAATTTCCTAACATCTTATAGCCTCTCACTCATAAATGTGGCGTGCTTCACACTCATGAACAAGACTCTACTAGACGTGGCTTATGAGACATCATCCTAGAATCATTTTAAACCTTTTGCTGTGATTACCAACTTTGTCATGACCCAAGGGTACCCCCTAGACGTAACATGGCACAAAATTCCCCTAAAGGCATCATCTAAGCAACTTAGCATATCATCACATAAGTAAAGAACAATACAGAGAAAAATACAATTAAAGTCTTAAGAAGTTTTCATAAAAGTAAAGCGGAAGTCTATACTTGTCTCATAATGCCATCTATTACAATAGGAGTCTCAAAATAGGGTCACAATCCTTAACAGCATAGTTGTTAAATGAAAGTACAAGAATGAAACTAGAAAATCGTCATCCGTCCTCGAACCATGAGGAATCACCAATAAGAAAGGAGAATAGTCAATCCAAGCTTCAACCAAGAAGGATATCACCTCAAGAAATGGGACCTAAACTTATAGAGAATGTAGAAGAAACATGGGTTAGTACAAAAATGTACTAAGTATGATATCCATGCATGAAAAGCTTGAAACATGCTAAAAAAGGACATTTTTAATTGAAAACTATGCACTTTACCAAGTTTAAGAATCATCATGAAACTTACCATAACTACCCTCAAGTATATTCAACATATTAACCATCATACCATAATGGAAACATACCGTAACTACCCTCAAAGAATCCTTGTGCAATGTATGAATAAGATACGATACTGCTACCCACACTAAGGAAAGCTTATTGAGTAACTATAGTACGTAAATCATATTCTAGTTCATTTTATCATAGTAGGATTAACTTTAACCAACATAGACCATGAGAGCTTAATCATGGAATTCGGTGTCTACCCCACACTGAAAAGGGGTTGTCCTACTTGCCTAAGGTAGAACTATACTCTTAGCTTAGGTGGATCTACTTGATAAAGACCTATGTGGGCACATAGTTTATGGGATAAGGAGATTGCTTCTAGAAACCCGGACTCAACTAAGGTAGAAGGTTTCCATCTCATGAGATACCTACTTTGGGAACTCGGACTCAACTAGTATAGAAGGAACCCAATTGGGAAGCCGGACTCAATTATCGTATAAGCTTCCATCTCATATTCATATCCACTCGGTGCTAAGCATTAATTCCCATTGAGTTCACATTAAGTCTTGACTTAAGTTTATAATTATGGAAGAATGTCTTGACACTCTATCCAACAAACTCATGCTAAAGCTCCTAGATTCAATTGGCGAGACTAGCCTTCAAGCCTAAGAATCATTACATGTGACAAACCTTTCACATAATATGATATTCATACCTAAGTGTGTACATGAGGATAATCATCCAATCAACACAACAATTAGATTATAATATATTCACTTTACTCTCAAAGAAATCTAATTGTATACACACTGTCCCTCATTTGACTTGGATTGATGAAAGAAATTCGAGGCAAATGAATTGACAAATCCAATTTTGACTGACCACATTTCATCTTTCAGAAAAAAGCTTTTGGTACAGACTTTAGGAACTATGGTCGAACCCCGTCAATAGATTTCCTACATATCTTAGTCTATATGAGAATTCAGGCCACTTGTAGTTCGATACGCTTGATTTAACGCACAATTTTGAAAGAATTCAAAGCTATACGATATCGAATTATGAGGAAATCAGAATGCTCGGAAATAAGATTTAATAGCGAATGTTGTAATACAACCGAGTTTTCCACATTGATCCCGCCTACATATCCCTAACCTTAGGGAATCAGGTTGTTTGTAGTTTGACTCAATCGGCTGAAAAGGAAATTTATTATACAAGATAACCTTTGGTTCTGGAAGAGCGACAAAGCAAGTCGAGTATGAAAAAGAGGCTTGCAAATCTCTTAGCCATGAATGTGGGGCCCTTCACACCCATAATTAAGAACTTATACGGACATAATTTCCAAAGCACTTAG
>JAJOOH010001069.1:0-34564 GCA_029582605.1 Solanum gracilifrons
AAAATTGGCATACACCATAATGAGTATGTTTGGTGAATTTGTCATTTGGTGTTGTCTTCTTCATTTAATTATTTTTTACTCTCTATCACCTCTTTTCTAGTTACTATTCATTATGACATTTAAATAGGCCTACCTTAGTTATCAATTGAAACCATATATATATGTTCCATTGACTTTGCAATGCCAATAGCAACCTCTCCTTTTTTAAAAAGTTGATTCCATGAATTTACTAGTGAGGGACATATAAATTATTACTATAATACAATTATTGTATGGTTTTGTTCAAACTAAACATCATCTCTACATATTTACCTTTTTTCCTGCAAAAAATAATTAAAAATTAGGAGGCCAAGTTTGGGTTTTTTTGTTTTCTCACTGAATTTGAGCTCCAATAAAATTCGAGATGTCACAACCTATGTGGATATATAAAAATTAGAAGGCCAAGTTTGATTTTTTTTAATTCCCACCCGAGAATTAGGAGGTCAAGTTTGGGTTGTTGTTATTATAATTGCAACTTCTTTAATTTGTTTGATAAATTTATCGGGCAGTCCGGGGGAATAGGGATGGCAATGGGGCAGGGCGGATGCAGGGGTGGGTGGGTTTAAGGCTATGTGAGGCGGGGCAGATAATATGCGGGCGGGTTGAAGTGGATTTTTTTAAATTAATGCGGGACGGAGCGGGTTGCGGGTATATGTGATTTTATGTGGGTTCAAATTTAATTTTAACTTTTTACATGTTATAAGAGTGATAGAACATTATTTATTAAGATAATTTCTATAAATCTACTAAAATATTCGAGATAGCATATGAAAATGGTTCAATAAAAAATAATACAATTTCTTACATGTTTTCCAAAAGACCCCTAAAAATTAAAATTTTAAGCTAAGTCACTATCCTATTAAATTAATACAACTTCATGAAAAAAAGAATCTATTGTTATGAATTTTATTTTTAGTCTCAAACTTAACTAGACAAAGAAAATATTTAAAAATTTATGCGGGACGGGTTCATGCGGGGCGGATTTATGCGGGGCAGATTGAAAATGAAAAAAATTTATCATGCAGGGCGCGACGGTGCGGATCCCCCCCACCCCGCAACGCCCCATTGCCATCCCTATGGGGAACCACTAACATGGCTACTCTCGAGAATTCATACATCTCTTATTCATATATGAACCAACTATCTCTCGATCACAAATAAGATATGATCAACTATCTCTCGATCATAGGTTTTAATTGAAAAAATAAAATTCTCTAATTTTTTATAACAACTTGATTATATTAGATGTTTATGACAAATTAATGAAAGCATGACAATTGACATGTATTTGAACATACACAACTATGATCAATTAATTATAATTAACTACAGTAATATATATTTTTACTTTATTAAAATCATACCATGATACATTTTAATGATTTGATGTTAGACACCTGATGAGAACAAGAATTTATATTTTGATTTACTAAGAAGTCCAAGCAAAAAAAAAACCTTTGCCGGTCTATAAATAAAAAATACAAGTATTGATTTCTTTTAAGAGATTGAATTTAATTTACACATAGGAATAAACTGAACATAATTAACGTACGCATATCATTATATTTGTTCATTATAAGTTAGATGCTAGTAAGAAAAAAAAATCATGGAATTGGACTATTGTATGACAGTTATTACTTTCCTGGTATCTTTCTTTGCTTCTTTTTGAGAAAATAATGACCATAAATGAAGAAAAGATTGGTATACTATATAAGTACTATAGTTTCTCTCTTTTTTTTCACCCGATATTCAATATTTATGTTGATCTTCCGTGACTAATTCAAATATGCACCACATAAGGTCAATTTAAGGAAAAGTACTATTTCCCAATGAATCTTTCTAAATATTAAAAATTCAAACTTAAAATCTTTGATAAAAGATGAACAAATTCTATTCATCGATAAGCCAATACCGTTTATTGTAGCCTTCTTATAGCTACACCCTGATTGTTTTTGAACAAACATGAAAAAATCAAGAACTATGTGACCAGAGACGAAGTCCGAATTAAGAGTTTGTGGGTTCTAAATTTCTTTAATAACTGTCAATCAATTTTTTTAGGAATTTACAAATTAATATACATATATATTTAATGAATTTTCTAATATAAATATAGAATCTACCAACCACCTCCGCCTCTGTATGTGACAACTAAGAATTATTCCAATCAGTTAACGACAGAATGGGTTTGTCACGTAGTTCTTGATGGGAACAATCTCACCAATAATTCCAATTCTACGGACGTTATTAAGGGGTCGTTTGATTGATGGAAAAAGTTAATTAATTTCAACATAATATAAAAAAAAATCCTCGTATTACTAATGCAAAGATTGTAAGCGATGTAAATATTGAACTAATCGAAGATAAAACTATGTTTTTAAAATAAAAAATTTATGTATAGAAGTTTATTGAATATTAATAGCATGTGAATAAAATTATCCTCAATTGGACTTATTAAATTAATGCCAAATCTCTCGGAGAAAAATAAAGAATATGCCAATAATGTCCAACTACTTCGATGTTAATTCATTTTTTCCATTTTTTAGGCTAAAACAACACATGGCTGAGTCAGCATTAATATAAAATTAGTACCATTTAAAGGGTAGTTTGATTCACATGTTAGGTTATTATTATGTGATTTAAAAAGAAGTAATCGGAGATTTGATTTTGTAATTTTTTGCAAAAGGATTAAAATAACCCCAGTTAATAGATTGATCTAAAAATGTCATTGTCATCAATAGTTTGATCCTAAAAATTGTCTATGTGTTACTTAATGGGTCAAAATATCATTTTTCAAATAAATATATTACTTCCTTCATTTCTATTTACATGTCTTCTTTACGATGTCCCTTAATATTTGTCATTTCACAAAATCAATGAGTCAAAAATATCATTTTTCAAATAAATGTATTACTTCCTTCATTCCTATTTACATGTCGTCTTTACAATGTTCCTTTTTATTTGTCATTTCACAAAATCAATGCATAAATGACAACTATTTACATGTCGTCTTTATGATGTTCCTTAATATTTGTCATTTCACAAAATCAATGCATAAATGGCAATACTCTTCTTATTTTACCCTTGAGAAAGTATTAGTCTTGAAAGTATCCATTTGACCAACATAGGAAAACTAAGTAAATAATTCATGTTCATTAGTCAAACTATTAATCAAAATAAATTAATTCATGTTCATTTATTGAAACTTGTTTTCAAGTGTACACTAAATAAGGGTACAATGATAAACATACCTAGCTTCTAAAGAGGCGTAAAACCTAAATGATGACAACTAAATAGGAACAAAGGAAGTATTTTTAAGCACATTATTTTCCTAATTATGGTTTTTTAATGCTTATCCTACTTCTATCTGGAAAAAAAATATATTCTCTCTTTTATTAGAATTTGTTTACCATTATATAAATGAAAATTAATATAATAATAAAATTACTATAATCTTATTTATATATATGACTTATATTATTAGTTAAAAAAAATACATAAAGCTAAGTAACTAATAACCTAGAGCCATTCAAATTATGTTGAGAAAAAAAACGAGATGGAAATGAGTTTGATGGAGAATGTTGTTGTCACCCCCCGGGCCTACACTCAGGACATGACCAGCACTCGAGAACCATTGTTGGTCCCAAGTGAACCCTTGGCCTAGCTCAACTCTCAGTGGAAGACTTACTCAACATAAGATGAACTCAAATATAAAGCTTTAACTCAAAAAGTATCAAATAGATAACTCAGAATATATAAGAATATTCAACTAGCCAGAAATAGGCAACTCAAGTCTTTAAAACATTTAACAAAATAAATGAAACAGACTTCTCAAACTCTTACTGTCTATCTATGAAGCCTCTAAATGACAAAGATGGAAGTCGGGACAAAATCCACAACATCCTAATAAAGCTGAAAAGTAAAGGAAATCCTCCGGAAGCAAGGAGGCTCACCAAAGCTAACTCGAACTGTTGTGGTATCAACGAAGCACATGTTGATGACCCTGGTTACATGTATGATCTGCATCATGAAACGATATAGGCCAAATGGCATCAGTACATTGAATGTACGAGCATGTAAGGGAAACACTGAACATAACATAAGAACTTGAACTTGGAAAGAATGAAACATACTCATCTCGACGCTACTCAACTCATGGATACTCAACTCAATACAATATAAAAACAATAATAAAGATGCAGTTTAAATAAAGCATTTAAATCAGTAGATAACAACTCAATGTATTTAAAAATACAATAATAACTCTGTTTGTATGTAAAGATACAAAATAACTCAATTTGAGAGATTCTCTAACCGACAACCATCACTATAAGCTATGTGATGATACATCGTCTCGTCCACGCTGCCATAACTGTCATATACCTTGCCGGAGTATAATACATCCTCAACTAAGTGGATCCACTAAGCTATGCTTAAAAAGCAATAAGGAATCATCTAACAAGTATGACCCTTTCTACCCACGTTGGCTACATGGTTTATGAGGACTTTGAGTTGTTTGAACTCGTCCCCATATCGGTGCTCAATACTACTCCCAATAATATAACTCAGCTCATATGTTTAAAAACATTTCCTCATCCTCAAACTTTGAGATTACTACTCAAAAGGTTTCTCTTAAAAGAGATAGGGCTCAAAACTCCTCATGAACTCATTTGGAAATCAAAGTTTCCTCTCATTTTAAATGTAAAACATTTACTCTTGGGAATACTGAGTTCCCATATATTCATTTTGAAAAAATAAAACTCAACTCTCCTCATCCTCACACTCAAGTACTCAAGTACTCAAGTCTTAAAACAAGTTTAAAAGTTTGCAAAAGACTTCTCAAGAGAACTCCCTCAAACTTTACTCTTAACTTTATCTTGAATTTGAATTATGAATTCAAGAATTATGATTTGGATTGGCGAATTTCTCAATGATTAGATGTAGTTTGAATAGTTATAATTAGTAGGAGAGAAAGGATACATTTTAAAAGGACTTAGACGGGGAAACGACTGAAAAAAGGGTGGGGGCAGATGACCCTGGAGCACTGCTGATGCGGGGCGCCAACCCCTAAACTTCAAAGACCTCACTGGGGCACACTGCTGGCGCGCGCCGCCCCATCCCCCTTGGCGCATCTGGGGCGCGCCGCCCTAGCCCCTCCCCAGAACATTCTGATGATTTTTCTTCTTCGACTTTTGGCCATAATTCGCCTAGAACCGAATGGTTTTTTTCCAACTCACTTAGATTCAAATACCCAACATAAGTACACAAAAATCTACTCAAAAACAACCCTCAAACTTCTAACATTCATCTCAATAACTCATCAAACTCATCATTAACGATTTAAGAACGAAACTCAAGAACTCAAATCATTCAACCTCAAGAACGAAATTACGGATTTAAAGTCACATGATTGAAGTGTAGGTGAACGAACCCGACACTATGAGAGCTTACATACCTTAATTTGGCGAAACAAATCCTTGATTCGCAAGAACCTTGATCGTTCTTCCTTTCCTCATCTTTTCCTCTTCTTGAACTCCTCTCTAAACCTTAAGCGTATTTTAGGATTGTGAAAACTGACCCAAATCAGTTTTGACCCCTAAAATATTACTAAAAATGTTTAAAGCTGATGGGGTAAGGAAAAGACCAAAATACCCCTCACTAATTCGGGTAAATTTTCTTAACTGGACAGGCTGACTTCAAATGAGCATATCTCCCTCATCCGAACTCGAAATTTAGCAAACTCGGTGGCGTTGGAAAGAGGATTCAACGACCTTTCATTTGATATCTTATGAGTTACCTAAATCATTTTGTACTGGAAGTTATGGTCATTTGAAGTTGACCCAAAACTCACAACTTAAGCATAACTTGCCAAATTCTCAATTTGGCTCTTTTCAAATTAGTTCTTTCTAAATTTAACTCTTTCTAATACCGAGGTGTTACAGTTGCAGGATCCATTTTGAGGGTGACGTCTCCAAAAAGATTTTTTTTCCACATCCAAAATACGAACTTGAGCTCTCTAATTAAAGGTGAAACAGTCTCATCACTCCACTACTAACTTATATTGATAACGTAAAATGTTTTGCTCTTACATGTATCTATTGCGAATGAGGAATGAAATGCAAAATAATTTTATGTGGGACGCAGGCTGAGTACGTGAAGTTGAGCAAAATTAAAAGTGAGAAATTAGTTATTAAAAGAGAGAATAACATTCTTTTTTTAGTTTTGTTGAGAAAAAGAAATTAAGTTAAAAATTATTTTTGAGCCACAATTAATATTTAGTCAAATTTCCAAAAAGTATTTTTAATTATATTTTTTCAAAAGTAATTTTCAAAAAAGCACTTTGAGAAAAAACTATTTTTATAGCTTCTAAAAAATGTTTTTTATTATTCCACCAAAACACCTATTTTCTTTCTAAAGCTAAATCAAATACTTTATTTTTTCTAAACAAATATTAAAATTAGGACTTTTGGTTGTTTCAATGAAGTGATACTATACTGTTTTTAGATACACAATATTGTAAAGAAAAACTAGGTCTCTTATGTAAATAAAAAATTAATTCTTTGCTCTTGCTGAAATAAAATGTACTCTTTCTACACATATTAAAGTTTAAACTCTTCTAATTAATTAATTTTATCAAAATATCATTTTAACACATTCTTCTAAGAGGAACTTTCACATATAACCATTCAAAAATAACATAATTACTCTCCATAGCTATAGTTTGATAATTACAATTCGTAGCTACATGTTATGGGGAGGAGAGAGGCGAGCGAGCCTGTGAGAGAGAGTGGGAGAGAGGTGAATTGTATATGTATATCGGTTAGATAATTGTATATTATACATATGTATTTGTATATATGGCAAGCGAGATTGGGAGAGGGAGGAGAGAGGCGAGCGATATTGAGAGAGGGAGGAGAGAAGCGAGCGAGAGAGGTGAATTGTATATGTATATCGGTTAGATAATTGTATTTTATACATATGTATTTGTATATTCTGGCGAATTATACATATACAAACGTGGCTAATTATACAAACTTGAAGTCAGCCCACTTAATTAATGTATAATATTAGTCGCGAGTGGTAATTATAGCAAATTATATCTATGATGAGTAATTAAGTAGTATAAGTTTGTTTAACCACATAATTTTTCCTTCTTCTAAAATATTAATGATAAATAAGTAATTTTACAAAATTTGCTTAAACCCTTTCTAAAGCATCCTTTATCCTTCACACACTAGAATTGTTCTTTTTCTCCAATCAGTTCATAATCCCTTAAATTCTATACTCATTTTTGTTAATTCAATTGTCATATTCTTATTCATATCTTGTTTATTATTATCCTTATATACCTTCCAAATTGTTATCACAAATTGGGCCATTTTTGCTTCTGTTAATAAAATTGAGTTAGCAGATTTGGTGAGATTATTGTATTAAATTGTTGAGATGAAATCAATAATAAAATGGGCAACACTTGGAGGGCTACTGCTATTAATTGAGCTTCATTGCTCCTCAATTCAAATGGGTAATCCAATTGTTTTTTTTTTTAAAATATTTGTCGCATTTTTGTTTATGCTGAATTCGTGTGTCTCTGTGTGAGATAGACAAAACTTGATGTCACCATGGGGTAGATTTTTGCGCCCAAGATGTGGTCAAGTGGTCAATGAAATGAATGAGAATTATGAGATTGCAATACTTGGTGATTACTTTCTATCTATTCTAGTCTTGATGAATAGAGTTATCTGGTATTTATTGCTAGGAGGTGACACATATCATAAAATTAATCGAGGTATACCTAAGATGACCTTGACACCACGGTTATAAAAACAAGGATAGTTTTTTGAAGAATATAGAAAATTTATCATTTAAACATTTTTGGTTACCAAGCCCAACCTGCCTGAAGATCTCTGAAATTATTCTTGATTTGATTCACCAATAAATAAAACAACAACGTACTTAGTGAAGTCCTTCGGGATGGCTCAGTTGATTTGAAGGGTGGTTATCCACACAGATGACCCGGGATTGATCCCCCTCAATGTCTTCTGAATCGAGCTTGTCGCATAGGGCTTGTGTAGTGCGGTTTACATCTCATGTGTGGTTTGCAGGCTATTATACAGTGAAGGGTGTACTCAGTGAAATCCCACAAATAAAGTGTGAAAAGAGTAGAGTGTACCTTATTATTATCTCTTGGACTAGAGATAGAAGATAGAGAGGTGGTTTACTAAATACCCTTGGTTTTTTCCCAATATTATTAGAACTAAATTAAAAGGTATTTTATCCACACCCATACATATAAATCAGCAAAATAAAGTTAGGATAAAGGTTGATAGATGGAGAAGACAGAGGTGTTACAGAGCTTAGTTTTAATTCAAAACAAATGGCTCTACAAATATTTCCCCCAAAAATTCAACAGCCATTGAAGTCCATTTTTCCTTCTCCAACTAACAATGGGTGCAGTATCATTGTGCCTTGTGCCTATAACTCATCTCGTAGGCTTGCTTTATTTCAACTCGGTACAGGTTCTTGCATTTCATTTCTTCTTTGGTACTGCAAATTGTGCTGAAAATGCATCATATCTAGAATTGGTAGTGCTCAGAATTAGATTTTAGCTTTAGGTTTTTTGTAAGTATGCGTACACATTACTCTCGCCAGACTCTACTTGCAGGATTACACTGGGTTTGTTGTTGTTGTTTTTGAATTGGTAGTCAACTCATTACTAAATGTAAGGTTCATGAGCCTAAGATTGCACTTTGTGAAAATCACTTGGATAAAAGTTATTTGATTAATGGGCTTCATGATGATCTTTCAATTCTTAGAAAATTAGAAAATGTAGCAAACTTCATTGAACTGATGAACTAACTTAATTAGCTGTAACTGATCATTTGATAATCACATGATATAGGATGTCAATGTTAGATATTTTGTAATATATAGAGGTCTTAAATTGAACAGACACATCTATTCATGAAAGAACATGATTGTTATTAAAAGTTATTTGTTCGTGAAAAACATGACTCTTATGAAAAGTCATTTGTTCGTGAAAGAACATGACTCTCATGAAAAGTCATTTGATCGTGAAAGAACATGACTTTGTTGAAAAGTATGTCTTAAATTCTATAAATATAAAGACTCTCTGGAAGTAGCCTAAAAAAAAATTTGCATGTATAAACAAAGAGCTTTGTTGTATCCCGAAGGGATTTGTTTGAATTTATCCCAATATGTATATGGGTAATATCTCTTTAAAGAAATTGATTACACGTCTCAAAGCCATCTTCTTCTTCAATTATATTTCCTATTATTTTTTCTAATAGTCGAGCGAGGTGTAGCAGACAAATATGCAATAGAACTAGTTGAGCAAAACTAAGCTCACATAAAGCCTATTGTATAGTTGGTTACATGTTCTCTTTGACAGCACCATAGCCAAATAAATGTAGGAGGTATCGGTTGTACCTGAATGAACACAAAGTTCTTTGCAACACTCGTTGCACAAAAAATATCAACCAAGGGACTATAGAGCAGTTGAGATTTTGGATCTAACCATAACTTAGATCAGACAGAAAATAAAGACTGAACAATGGTGTATTAGTAAATGACTTACTAAACTTCATTGGTTATTCAGCCATCACCCAGTCACAGTTATTCAATGGAAAAGCACCTGAATCTCTTAGTGCTGAAGGGAAAGTGACAGAAAGTGGAATGATTGCTGAACTGGCGCAGTCAAATATTGCCCTAAATGATGAAACTGCATCAGAGTGGATCAAGAAGGACAAAAGAAGAATGCTTCATGTCGTTTATTGTGTTGGGAATTTGGACAAGACGATTAAGTAAGTTTACTTTTACTTAGAAAAAAGTTGAAGCTTCAGTACTATGTTTCATATTACCAACTAGGTACCGGAGTCCAGAGTTGTTCTTGCAATACAGGTTTTACAGAGAATGCTTGGGAATGAAGCTGTTAAGGAAACGAGACATACCAGAGGAGGGCTATTCAAATGCTTTTCTTGGTTATGGACCTGAAGAATCAAATTTTGCCGTTGAACTTACTTACAGTAAGGCTCATAGCCAGCACTTGGCGCTGTGCTTTCTTCGAAAATCATTTATTGTGCTTTAGAATGTTATAGTCGTTGTACTTTACCCTGTTGCTTTCAGACTATGGAGTTGACAAGTATGACATTGGAACTGGTTTTGGTCATTTTGGAATTGCTGTTGAGGATGTAAGTTGTTCATAATATGAAAAATTCATTGGTTCCGTTTATACTTCTCTGATGTCATACTACCAAGTAAACTAAGATCAGGAAAGTTTTACAGGCATTTAGGGATGTTTCCTAGGAATTGATTATCTTTGCCCTTTTTCCTTCTTTGGTTGATCTTGGTTTTAGAAGTTACTCTACTCATTACTTGCTGGTGACTATCATACATCTTTCCATGAGGAGTACCAGTGTTTTAGTTAGACACCTTTAGAAATGTTCTAATTGTATTTCTTTCTCTTTTTTCCTTACAATTATTTTTTGAATTTTCCACACAGGTTGCTAAAATGGTAGACCTAGTAAAAGCAAAGGGAGGGAAGATTGTCCAGGAACCTGGTCCAGCTAAAGATGGAGGACCTATAGTTGCCCTTGTGGAAGATCCTGATGGCTACAACTTTGAACTATTAGAGAGAGGGCCTACTCTTGAACCTTTCCGTCAAGTAATGCTTCGTGTAGGAGATCTTGACCAGTCCATTAATTTCTATAAGAAGGTAAACTGATTAGCTGGATGAAAGTTCTGGTACATACTTGTCGTTTTTTATTGCAAGAAACACTAAATCTTCATTGTTGATTAATTTTTCAAGGCATTTGGCATGGAGCTTCTTCGAAAAAGAGATAATCCGGACAACAAAGTGAGTTTATAGGTTCTTTTGCAAAATATACTTTCTGTGGTTATGTTGTTCTTGTTTGAATCTTATGCAATCCTCTTGTTGAGTTACACAAAGTCCTATATTGGGTATAAAAGGCAACATCAATAGAGTCTATAAACATATTGGGTCACTCAATTCATGCGTTGAGGCTTTGGGTTAGATGCTTGGATTATTGTATATCGTATGAGAGCCAACCTTAAATAAGTCTGTCTTCTCTCTTCTAAGTCGGTATTAACCTAGAGGGGATTACATGTAAGAAAGTGTGTGTAGTTATAATTGTCTCGTATAAAAGGGCTTCGAAAGGGCTTTGTAATGGAAGTTCGTAAAGGTCTTAAATGTCACTCCACTCATTGTTTTGTGATTTTTGATTGAATACTCTAATTCTTTCATTTGTTTAATTGTGTGAACCACCTCATGTAAAAGTTTAAGCTATTTGAGAGCGGCAATCTTAGTTATTTGGTTTATGGCTGCCACACCTTTAATAAAACAACTTCTCATTGGTGTTTCCTTTTGCTCTTGGTTTTCTCTCCATCGATTTTGCAAACATACTTCATGTTCAAGGTGGTGGACGATTTCTGCCATGCTAGTTTTGGTCCCTAAACTAGGATGGGTTTTGTTCTTATGTTCTCCTTTAGATTTTATTAAAGTAATGCTTGCTACACTTGATATATTGCATTTCTTTTTACTTGGGCATTTCCTTAATGCTAGTTTATGGTTGTCCCTCTCTTCTGTTTGTTAATTATTAACACTTGTTCTCAGAACACAATAGCCGTCATGGGTTATGGACCTGAAGATTTTAATACAGTTCTGGAGTTGACATATATTTATGGTGTCAAAAGCTATGATAAAGGAAATGGCTATGCTCAGGTAATGCCATTCAAACATATTATTGTTCGCTGTTTTGTTTAAGACAAGTAACGTTAGCAAACTCATTTGAAGTTATAATTAATAAAATAGATTCTTTCCCAGACTTGAGAAAAACTCTGTAGATCTCAACTTGTAAGGAACATTCCATATCTTTGCAGATTGCAGTAGGAACAGATGACGTCTACAAGACTGCAGAAGCTATAAAACTGTATGGTGGGGAAATTGTACTTGAACCAGGACCTTTGCCGGGTATAAACACCAAGATCATGGCATGCATTGATCCTGATGGTTGGAAGACAGTAAGTCTTCAACAATTATGATTATTTTGGCATGAACTGGCAGATTCCTTTCCGTCATTAGACAATGCACCAAAACTTGTTTCTAGACATCTCATGCTTTATTTTTTCAGAGTACTAGTTTAAAAGTATCTACAATTTGAAGGCCGATATCTACCTTGAATATTGACTATCTTCTAGCTTTACTTGAGGAAAGTGACAAAGACAAAAGTCATAAAACGATCAATCGCTAAAAACTTCTCTTCTTTGACCTTCACTCACACCAATTGGCTAGGACCGCGTAGAATAAACAATACCTCTAGTCACTGTAACCCCATACCATACACTAGGTGAGAGAGAAAAACTGGTTATTCAAATCTGCAGCAGTGACATTATTTTCTTCAATGTGTGTAAAACAGATGACACTCTATTGCCTAAAAAATTCATATGTTAATTTGACCAACTAAGTTTTTGGTGTAGCATGGCGCATGTCAGCACCTATTGAACTTAGGAAAAACAGATGTTATTGTTTGAGAGGATTCAAAATTTGATCGCTGAAACATTATTTCTGCAATAGTAAAACTGAAGTATATTGGATAATATCTAGATCTGTTCAATTGAGATATAGGATGTATCACTAAATGGCAAAAGCATACAACACTATAAGGTTGGTGATTGGTGTAAGGTTTCTGGCTTGTGAAATGATGTCATGTTAGAATCAAGTTAGGGAGGACTACTTCAAACCATGTAACAGAGATGGAATAAAATGCTTAACTTCAGTGTAAAACACTTGATAGGTATCAGAATAGGAAGGATAAAAGTTTTTTCTTTATTTGCTTTCCATCTTAGTCATTTACATTTGTTGTCTTGCAGGTTTTTGTTGATAATGCTGATTTTATGAAGGAATTAGAGTGAACATATGCAGTATTAACCCAAACATCTCAATCCTGCAGTAGGTTTCTGAATAATTAGTCACAATTTTTCCGGTGATATCATCCAGATAATCTATTTCTGGCATGAACCGCGGATAGCTTTACATATATAAAAACAACCAGATGGCTCGTTGTAGTGCCATTTTCCAATATGTAATCTATCCCTATACAGATGTACTAGCTTAAATCAATTCATTGCTTCTCTGATTTGATGCTGTATTTTAGAGTTTGGAAGTCACACATTGTCAATTGCTCTAAAAACTACTGTTTTGTTCTCTTTTGAAACGTTCATATCCAAAGTCATGTCATGGTCATGCGGCAGCACAAGATTTGTTGAATCCCATCCACCCACATTTGTTTCTCCCCTTTGTTTCTGCATTCAAATTCAATCATCCTGTCAGCTGTTTGTATCCCAAAGTAGCACTTCTGCTCGTCATGTTCCTCGTCTCGTCCAAGCCATGCTGGTATGTCACAACAGACTCCAGAGACCACACCTGCGCACTCATCAAGCACCAATTTAGATGAAAGAGTAAAGGATCACATAGACAATTTGATCCTAGAGTGAGTATTTGTTTGTGCTTACATTCCTTTTTCTTTGTGAATGTTCCTGCCATTTGCTTGCTTTTCATTTTAGCTATCACCTGCTACGAAGATTCATATTCACACTTTTGTTATGATGATATAGGGAAAACATGAAATAACAACCATGTGGGCTGCACAAGTAAAGTTTGTTGTTTTCAATCTAACTGCTTATAAGAGGACTTTAGAATGTCTGCTGAGCAGATTTAACATTACCTATTGAAATGAAACACAGTTCACTTTTCTAATAGACGGTATATCCATTTATATGGTATAATCTGCATATTACCTGCCAATCTGAGTTTATGTTGAAAGAGACTTGTTTCCAGTGGAGATCTCCTGCATGAACAGAAACATTGTTAAAAAAACAGCTGCAATATCTCTTGCAAGGTGAGTGTAGTTCCTCAATTCATATTACCTTTTCTTGTACGTTTGAGCAGTTCTCCCCCTTTGGCAACAAAACTAAGAGCTGCTGTAACAGTTGATTCTTTGTTACCTTCGACACACTCATCAGCTAGGGCAACAGCTGCAGCTCCATTTCCTTTTTGTAGCCTCGCCCTTAGAGTGGCAGCACCTCTCAATGCTGTAATAGTGAATGCCAACGAAAGAGATTATTGTTACCAGTTTAAGCTTTCTTATGTTATGATGAAACAGTTGAGCAGAATTGTTTGCATCCCTATAGATACCAAATATTCTACGGATCATTTAGCAGCAACAATTGGAAAACGAGGAGTATCAGATTCTGTTCTGCTAATATGCAGCAGTCTACATGGTCCACAGGAGAACAGCTTGACTAGTATGCCAAGTTTGCCACAGTAAAGAAGAATACAAGAGCTGTATTTATTTTTCAAATTGGCTGGTTTTGTGCTCTCTTTAGATGAATGGGCCACCGAGACCAGTTGGATTAATACCTGTAGCAGCTCCAGCAGTTAGAGTCATGATGTCTCCACTAGTTCTTGCATTGATAGCTGAATTTACAACTGATAAGATTTGATCCTGCTCAGCACCCATATCCTCTGCAATTTCAATACAGTGGGATGCAACTAAAGCTGCTGCAGATGCAATTGCAGTTGACATCTTTGAAGATGTGTTGTGTTTGTTTATGGACTGCTCTGGAGAAGTTACTGATAAGGTTGCAAGAGCAGCCACTGCAGCTGCAACCCCCGCTACTGAAACTGCTGCGTGCACCTGGGCACTGTGAGTTCTAAGCTCTTGTTTTTTCTTTTCTTTTTGATCTTTCAGCCACCTACCCATTGTCTTGCCACGCATCACGGTCCTGTAGAGCTGCATTATGCCAGTTTAGTCGTGATTGTTCAGATGAATCAGTAAAGTTATTGTCAAAATAATTGTATACCCCAGCTTTCAGCAAATGATGACTGGAGAGTAAATCTGAATTGAGAGCCTGATGTAGTAAAAACAATTCCTGCACATATCAATACAAGTATAGTTATTCAGCTAAGTGCAAAGCTGAGAATTAAAAGATTTGGGGGACAACGAAAGAGTTAGTGTATTCCTATCAACCTAGAGGGCACTCCAACATAATTTGTCCATCTACTTATTTGGATTCACAAAATGATGATGAAGACTTTGTGGTTGCTTTTCAGCCAAACACATGCTTTTGATTGTAGTGCCTAATCTGTATTATTATAATTCAGTAAAAAGGGTACATCACTACTGTTAGCCTATTTATAATTTCAAAGAGTGATGTAAATATCCAAAATCTTTAGTTGCACCCGTGCATGTGCTAGAATAGATAGGAACCCCCTTTCCCCCTCTTGGCTCTCCCTTGCTTTTACCTTTGTATCATCACTTCCCCTTGGAGAAACTGGAGGGCTATCAGAGTTAGGTAGTGGTTCTTCTTTCTGCAACAAAAAGACAATAAGAGCAGAAACTTGTAAGCAAACAATGAAGTAAACATTTCCATAACAGTATAAACGAACAACAACACAAGCTTTAAGGAAGAGATGCTTACAGGTTCCTCTATAATCGAAGTCTTTTCATGTTGCACTTGTAATGAAGAGAGTGACATCTTCTCGTCTAGATAACTTGTTTGTTTCGTGTGAGAAAGTGCTTTAGAGAGTTCCTTAGCTGACAGACTCCATGATCTTGCAAGAAACTCCATAGACTCAGTAGGAGTTTCTGGTGGAGGGCATGCCCCTGGTAGCCAATTTGCTGCACCGTCTTCATTGATCCATTCCAACCTATTTGATTTGCATTTAACACCACAAGAGCTCACCGTCTCCATTATAATCATTCAAAAGGAGGAGATTAACTAGTACAAAATTTGTGAATGTTTTTTAACTTGTAACTGGACTTACTTTGATCTCCTATATCAATCTTCTGATACCGAAGAAAGTTAACATAGTATACAAGTTGTAGGAAGCAGTATGATATATATAATAGTGGTGAGGTATTAGATATAATAATTTATCCTGCGTTTGGTTGGAGATATTAGACAGTCTTGAGATTATTTATTCCACCATTTATACCTTAGTGATGGGATAAGTTATTCCATATACATTATGGAATAACTTATCCCAAGACAACTTGTCGGGATAATTAATTCCGGGATAACTTGTTCCCAACCAAACGACCACAATAAACTTCAAAAGTCCTTTGAAATCTTAAAAATTCAAAAAGAAGCTGAGTTAAGTGAAAGACTACAATACATATATTCTAAACCTGGATATGGACAGGTCCCAGTTTTAAAGTTCATATTAACTTTGTCTCCAACTTCCCTTTGTCTTTCTTTTTCATAAAAGGGTCTAAAAGATTAGTTCTTGAACGGCGGGCTTCATCATGACTAACAAATAGGGACCCTTGAGTTATAATCCTATTTTTGAAGTTCAAAAACTGTTTAAAATACATGGTGTGTGCAGCACTAGATGATCAAAGGGGCATCTGCTTTTTCTTATACATTTTAAGCTAAGTGGTGAAAGATGGAAGTGAATTTCATATGACGTTTGTTCGAAGTGGTTTTTTTTTACCTATTGGTTTTCCAAAAGTAGTGAAAACGAAATAGTACTTCAGCCAAATTGATTTTACTTTAGTAGTGATGTATTCCTTTTTCATGCCTACTTTGAAATGCTTTGCTTGAGCTGAAAATTTACGGAAACAACATCTCTATCTTCATAATATAAGAATAACATCTACGTACACATCATCTTTGGGATTATATTAGGTATATTGTTACTGTAGTTTACTGTAATTTATCCTTTGGCTCAAGGAATTATGGAGACAAAACAAGCGCTAAGCGGCATGGTTAACCAATACTTTTCTTTTATCATGCTTAGTAAAGTAACCTTTTGCTAAATTTCAGGCTATATAACACTACGTATGGCTATGTGAGCATTAACAAAAACACCCAAAAGCAATAATGATTGAACAAGAGAGAAAGATGGTACTTAAAAATGGTGTTTTATGACTCCAAGGCAATCAACAAAATAGAGAAAGCACATCTCTTTAATTGACACTTTCATCATTACTATGTGTCTAATCATGTCTTAAGAGATAGCAAATGGAGCACCAAGTCCTTGGAGGTCCCAACTTCCCCTTAATTATCACTTTATTATTACAAGTTTAGGAAGAGCCATTTGCCTTTAATTTTTGTGATTCCCTAATATTAGAAACGTTGATTTAGTATGCGCAATGTGCGGAAAGAAGAAGCGTTTGGTGGGTTATTTACCCTTGATAACATTATATGTGGCTGTACTAATATTGTTTTATTTCATAGTCTTCGATCGTATATACTAATAAAAAATAAGTATATAGCATCAAAAAATACATTCGAATAGATGTAAAACCAATTAATGTCTTCCCGTTGTAGTGGTGAGTGCTATGAAGATAAAAATGTCTTCACAATTGATTTCATTTTGAAATTGTAACCTATATAGTGATAGCAAACTAAAAGCTACGCGGAAATGATCACTTGGGTGTAAAAATGAAGATCTCTCGTAAAAAGAACATGTAACTTAAAACAAGTTTGTAAAGAGCTCACAACCAAATCTCCGAAAGCTTCAGTGGGAATATTTAACAAAATTCCCCATACTGGTGGAGTGATGACTAGTTTTGGTATGTTCAGTGCTATCATTGTCACTGTATTTGCAGGTAAAAGAGTAGCTGAACATTGAATAAACCGATGAGCTGAGGTTCTAATCAATAACTAGACGGACAAACTTGTTTCTCATTTAACAACTCGCCACAAAAAAATTGCACCTGAGATTTGTGTTTGTGAGTTTCAATGCAAGAATAAAACGCTAAAATATTCATACCACCTGTCTAATATTGTATCTTGTCTTGCAGCCGCTAATAATAGCACTCGTGTTCTTTGCAGCCCAAATTAACTCCATCTCTGAATATCATCTGGTACTGAAAATGAAGATAAAGACACACCCCCAACATCGCCAAATGAAAGGAACCTTCAGGTATGATACATGTCATGGTATAATATGAAGCTATGGAAAAGCTCGAAACTTAATGGTCAAAACTAGCTGAAAGTATGTCTATTTCATAAAACATAAGGAAAGCCTCCTGGTGTATTTAAGTTGAGTTCTTCCAAGCCAATTCAACAAACTAGCCTCTTGACAAAACATGACCAAAGCTATGATGACTTATTTGTCCCATACAATATTTTTAAAGAGATGAAAATATATTCTTGAGCTAAATACATGAAAAGCCTCGTCGAAGCGAAAATGACCAGCATGAAGTAGTATAAAGATTGTTTTCAAGACATGATTAGATAAAATAAAAAGAGGAGCAGAAAAGCTATGGTTCTAATCACATAGTACCTCTGAGTCCAGGTTATAGAATTCCATCATCTCCGCAGCAAGTATAGGATTATAAACAAATGCAAGGCTGATTAGTTATAAGAGCCATGATGGTGCCCCATTGGAACTTCAACACCAAAGGCAGGCTTCATCATCAAGTTCATGACATTAAATGTCTGAAATTCATGAAAAGTTGCAAATAAGCTAACATTATACACAGCTAAAGACCAGGAGAGTGAGCCTGAATACCAACTAAATATATACCTGAAATGCTCTATACCAGATTTGAGCTTTCAGGCACTTGAGCACCTATTAAAACTTATGCACGTGAACATCCAGGCTTTGTGCAAAGGAATTGAAGAAATAAAATACAGATAAGAGTCGAATAAGACAATCAAACATTTGAATGTCACTTTTATGCTCTATTAGAAAAAGGAATGAAAAGAACACTTTACACATAGCTTAATTGTGAACTGTAGCTGGCTTAGTCACTGTCCTATAATTCAAGACCAAGAAAACTTAAAAGGACAACCAAGTTTTGATAGGTCATCTTTTAGTAACATCCAATGCTTTATACTTCATAGTCACCTCGAGATGGATACATTACTGGTACACGGGGTTCAAGTGAATTCAACATCACGAAGTAGACCTTGACTTCTGCATTTCTCCCACATAAAATCCCTATTTTTTTTTCCAAAAAAAAAAAAAAGAATAAAGAGAAAGAATAGCTTTACTAATTCCATGGCCCGTAAATGGAAACAAGCCCCAGCTTATGTTGCAATTTAAAAGAAAGAAAATCAATTTTATTGGAGAAAAATCTCCTACCAGTTCACTTGGAAGAAATCCTGCTTAAGAAATGCAGCTTACTGCTTGAAGCACCAGTTTTTCCACTATGTACATGACCTACATTTCCAACTTCAATTGAATCTTCGTGTTTCGGGAAGCTTCTCTTGAAGGCATCAGCCAACGACGTAGAAGGACCAGAAGTATTGAATGTTACCTGCAACAAATTAGAAAAATAGAGCAATTGTTTGCAACATGCATATACAACACACAAGTCTGCTAAATGGAACACGACGAATGTTTTTATGTTAAAATGCCACTCACTATTGAACAATGATGTAACTATAATGGGATAGACAAAATCAACAACAGTCTCTATCCTAATTGAACTTACATTTTTTCCAGTACGATAATCAGATTTCAGATTGGTAGCTGATACATCACCACGTACAAAATTACTTGATACCTTCTGTTTTGAAGCGTCAGCTAAGTGTGTGGCAATATTACCTCCTAAATGAAGATACAAAACCAGTTAAATATCAGTAAAACTCTCAAACAAAATATATAATTTGAGATTTTACTCCTTTTCTACATCGCAGATATTGAAGGGCCTATAACAAGGTTAAGGTCAGCTAAATGGAGAAAAACTGCCATACTTGAGGGAAGTTCACAAGTAAAAGTTCTATTAATTCAAAGAGCTAGATCCCAAGGTTTTAATCTGATGAAATGGAGTCATCTGAAAAGGTCAAAAGTCAAAACTCCCCTGCAGATTGTAAAAACAGTAATTATTTTACACATGCACATCCCACAAGTTCTGTCTATACTGCAGCTCCGAAAACTGACAGAACCCCATACTACAGATTGCCAATGCTACTCTACAGAAATGGCTGTCATATTTGCAGACCAGAATCAGCAGATAAAAGAGCTAATATGCAACTGGAAGACAAGTTACCTTGCTTATTTAAAGCTTTTGGCAATGCTCCAGTACCTGTCGTTACAGAAAGTGGATGCAGACTCTGCAATTTCCAGTGGCAGAGAAAATAATATCAAAACGGATTGAAATAATTGAATTTACTTTTTATAAATATGATATACAACACCAGATGTCCTCATACACAATAAAATATTTAAAACCGAGGAAAACAATACTTCTGCTGAAAAATGAAGTGATGAAAGTACTAACAGGTAGTTCTAGCTGGGACTTTGACCTCTGCGTCTGCTGATATTTCAAGATGGTCCAATCAAACACATAATCCATTTTATACCCTGATGAGATAGACACAGTAGTCACACAATACCAGATTCAGAAAAAAAAAAACTTAAATGAATAACTGCTAAATCCTACAAGAATGCATGTCTGTTGGAACTCAGCCCAAGAAAGATCAAGCCTATTTGCAAGAAACTTATAGTACTAAACTTACGCAACAAAACAATTGAAGAACTAATCTTTCTGGATAGAGAATCCAATTTGTCTACAGAGCTTAGGTTTACCCTCGATAGTAGTATAGTTATGGACACAAAATACTTGAGCTTTTGATGCTCCTAATCTTACATTTTCATGATTACAATAACATGTTTTTCAGACTTCTTTGTTTTATGTTATCATATGAGACCCAAAAAGATGAGTCAAGAGTACAGTAAGAAATGCAGCGGCAACATAAACTTCATTTTTCTTGTGCTAGAATCTGAATTTAAAATCCGTACCTTCACGTGTAACTAAGTCACGAAACAAGCGTTTCAGGAATCCGTAATCAGGGCGCTGGTCAAATGTTAAAGAGTGACAATAATGCAAGTATGAAGCAAACTCCACTGGAAGAGATTTGCATAAAACCTGTAGAGAGAAATTGAATGTCAGTTGACTACCATTAAACTAAATGAAATGAAACCACTGTGAATGTCTAACCTAATAAAGTTTTTTTATAGCACCCATTACCACGAAAATAGTTTGAGATACATCATCATTTATTTTTTTTGGTTATGCAAGCATGGAACAGGCTAGCTGATGCTCAAAGAAGCTTTAAATTTCAAATGGCCAAATACAGGCCATTTCCAAGTTCTTTTTTTAAAAATGTTATAAAAAAAAGAATTTGGAAAAAGTTACTGGTCATTTACAAATTCTCATAGTGGATGAGAGTTTATAAAAAAGTTACAGAACGATCTATTTAGGCCCCTTCTAGTCTGACCTATAAAAGATGTGCCAACTCAAAGCAAAAAGAACAAGAATCTAGTCATCCAAGGGATCGTTTAGATATAAAAGAGCTGAAGTGACAAGCTTGGCAACTATGGTTTAGATCCAAATAGAGGTGACAGCAATTCTTCCCATCTACTTAAGTCTTGACATGCAAGATGCTTGGTACCTAACCTATACTGGAGCAATTAGTAGGCACTCGGTGAATCAGTCCCAGGTGCACATAAGTTAGCCTGGACACCATCTTTATATTATATATATACACGCAAGTTAAAAAAGTTAAAAAACAAAGGGACATAGCCATCCAATTTTCTAAAACAGACCTCAATTGTTGTTGATACTTTTTTCTCACGGATCTTGTCATATTTTTGCTTCTTTGTATCAGCTTTTAGACCCTGCCATGGAAGGCTACATGAGAAAGTCAACCAATTAATTATGTCAATAAAAGAAAAGTACAAAAAACAAACCAAAGAAAAATCAATAGTAGTAAATAAGAAATAGTGTGGAGGAAAGTGGCCACACCTGCCTCTCAAGAAATATAAAAGAACATAGCCAAGAGATTCCAGATCATCCCTCCGGCTTTGCTCTAGAGATTTTGAAAAGAAGTACTTTAGTACAATGCCCAATCTCAGCGATAAGAAACCAACATACAACAGAATTTTACCTATTCCCAAATGTGTATTGCAACTGGCATACCTTGCTGTCCCTGTCAAGTTCTTGTTCTCTCTGTAAAAGTAGAGGAGGCAGAAAGAATAAATTCAGCACCAAGAAGTGGCAAGAACCACTGTTCAAGTAATTGGAACGAACATAAAAAATTTAAATTGGGAAAGAAACAGAAAACCAGCAAAAGGCATGTCTTATTTAGGTGATGAAGCTTAGTGGGATTTTTCTACAAATTAATAGGATACGCCTTTTCAGTTTTGACAAATTCCGAGCAATACACACATTTCCAATCATTAACTCCTTAATGACAGCAAAGAACCAAGTATCATATAAACAAAAATGATAACAAGAAATAAAATCTGAGAGTAGTGATTCAATTCACTTAAATGAAGTTTTGTCACTGAAAAAGCAAGGAAAAGGGAATAACTGAACACCAAACATCATATACTTCCAGAGGAAAGTTGCATAAAACCAATTATAGGCACACCTGTAAGGAATATGACGGCTTGTGGTGGGGTCACGATATCTTTTTGCAAGTCCAAAATCAATAACGTAGACCTGTTTTGTCAATAGGGAAAACAAGAAACAAAAAGCAAAGGTAAAACAGAATATCACAGGAAAAATAACAATTGGTTAAATGACATGACCGTGAAGCTTATGCGGCTTCTGCCCCCCACCCCCACTAGGCTTTGATCTAGTGGTAAGAGTTCAGAGTATGATGTGTAGTTTAGGTACAGGTCACGGGTTCAATCCTGCCGCGGGCTCAGACAAAAGCCTTGTATTTAAGTGGAGAAGGGTAGACGGGCGGGCCTGTAATCCACTGAGTTTTGAACCATGTGCCACTGGTCCTCGGGGATTTCTTGCTTATAAAAAAATGACTCTGAAGCTTATCTGAAAAGGTCATCACCTGGTTTGCCTTCCTGCCAAGACCCATGAGAAAGTTATCTGGTTTTATGTCTCTATGTAGAAATCCTTTTGAATGCAAATACTCTATTCTCGTAATCTGTAATTGTCACAGAAAAGAATACCCAGTACAGTTATGAGTGTAATTCCATAATAGATGTCATGGGATAAAGGCAGCAATATTAAAGGCATTCATAACAAGCATGCTTGATAAACATAATTTCTGCAACATACTCTATCTAGAGACAGCAGAGTACATGTCAAATTTGCATACACCACACAAACTTAAACAACTAAATAAAGCCAAAGGTAAAATAAAGGCCAAAGAAAGGCAATCCTCCTTTGGCATTACATAAAACATGCATTACTCAAAACAAACAGAGTATGTAATATGCTGATTACCATCTGATCAGCCAACATTAGGACAGTTTTCAGCGAGAATTTCCTCCCACAGTGTACAACGAGGTCTTCAAGACTGGGACCAAGCAAGTCAATAATGAGGACACTGTCATTCCCATCAACCCCACGCCATTTTATATTAGGAATACCACCTGAAATCAAAACCAACAAGTAATAATGAATACTCAGTCCATTTCAATTTAAATGGCAATGTTTAAATAGGCACGAAATTTAAAAAAGAAAGAAAGACTTTTGAAACTTATGGTCATAAACATGCCATAACATTTGTGTGGCTATAAGACTTTTGAAACTTGTGGTCTTGACCACGCCGTGACAGTTGTGTGGCAGAGCTTCACATTAAGGGTTAAATGGGAAATAAAGTTAAATTATTTTCAACTTAAGAAAGTTGTCATTTTTTTGGAAAGGACTAAAAAGGAAATGTTGTCATATAAAGTAACCAAGGAAGACATACTTCCTCCCTGAAGTATAGTGTACAGCTTTGCCTCATAAAGCAACTGAGGGTGTCTTGTCTGTCTATTTTCCTGTAAATAAAAAGAGCAGAGTCAAATGACTGATTCAGTCTGTCCAGCAACCACAACTAAGATTTTTTCTTTTGATAACCAACCACAACTGAGATTTTTAACTCATACATTGCTTAAAACTAGATATCCTCTCATCCTTCATCCATGTCACGAATATTTGGGTATTATATCAATAATTTTTTTATAACTGTGATGCCGAGGCCAGCTTGCACGCAACTCGATGCATTTTATCAGTTATACTGTAAGTGTTGTTTGAAAAATACATAACTAAGGAAGATTATTTGTTTGGACTAAACCTGGAAATACATCATGCTATAGAAATGGAAAAGGCAGGATAAATTATGGAATCAAATTAATCTACAAACTACATTGGGTTGATCAGTATCACGTGCTTTCAGATAGGGGTGGCAATGGGGCGGGTTTAGTTTTGTGTGTGAGAAAAAAATCTAATGCGGGGCGGGGCGGGGCGTGGATTCCCTCTAAACTAATTTCATGGAAATAACTGTAGATAATTTTATGAAAATCTAGTTACTTTTTTTTTTTTGGATTTTAGTTTACAGAATAATTACGAGTTGACTCAGTGTACAATTACTTGAGAGCTCATGACTCAATGGACAATTTGAGATCATCAACTCTTATTCATGCCTTCACTGTCAATAGCCAATTTTTTAAACAGTCATTAATATTCAGTAATGATCACCATCTCTGTAAAGTAGCATAATGAAATTATTAAAGATCTGATCATTCTAATGCATCTAAGTTATAATACTGTGTAGAAATTTATTTTTATAACAAAACAAATTTTAAATTTTTTGTGGAGCAGCACGGGGCGGATCTTTGTGGGGCGGGCAGAGTGGGGCGGGTTGAAAATGAAAATAATGCTATGCGGGGCGGAGCGGAGCGGGCGGGTTGAAATTTTTGCAAGTTAAGCCACAACCCGCCCCGCCCCATTGCCATCCCTACTTTCAGATGGAGGATCCAGCAGCTCAACAATAACTTTAGGAAGGCAATGTGATAAATTCATGTGCATACATATTGATGACAAAAAGAGGAGTTAATTATGTAATAAATCCACACAAACGAGGTGACTCGAATACCAACTCAAAGAAGCAATAGGCAAATGAGCATACCAAATTGCGTCTCAGAAACAAACCCCAAGATATCAGAACTTGGGACAAAACTTGGAGTAGAGGAGAATGCTTTATGAAAGCAAATGTTGCAAAAAGATACTCGCTCCGTTCCTTTTTATATGTCATCCCTTTCTATAAATAGTTGGTCCATAATACATGTCATTTCATAAAATCAATGTATAAATTACAATATCCTTTCTATTATATTAGTTAATTAGCCTTGAAAATATATACTTTCACCAACCTAAGAAAACTAATAAGTAATTAATATTCTTTGGAGTACTTCATACATTGATTAATTACTCTCTCCATTCACTATTCTATAAAATCTTAATTTGAAAAAGAAATCTCAACAAACAAATTAAAAATAAAAGATGGAGAAAAAAAAAAAATAATCTTGAAAGCTGAAGCTTTAACAAATTTTTTAAAATTTTAGATCAATTGGTGAAAAAATTTGGCTCCAAAAATAAACTCAAAAATTTAAATAGTCATCCAAATGCATTTTAATTTTTGAAATCTAGCATATTCATCATTTATTGAAAAGTCGACTTAAGAAAACATTAAATAAGGGTAGAAGGGTAAAGTTTCTTAATTTCTTAATGCAAGTGCAACTTAAAAAGGTGACATATAAAAAGGAACAAAGGGAGTAAAAGAATATGATGAATAATTTCTCATGCATAGAAAAGGGGGTAAGAGATATTATTTGGAATGGAGGAAGTTAATTATTTCCACTTTCAGTGGGGGATGGTGAATCGGAAGGATGTTCGCCTTCTAGATGGCCCTACTACAGAAACTGTTATGAATATTTCCAAAAGAGGAAAGCACTTTATTGAGGATGATAGTAATACCAAATATGGATTATTAGACGATGGATGACTGGCAGAGGGGTAATTTCTTATTGAGTGATGAAGTGAAGCAAATTATAAAGGAAATGGAAAAGTTCCCCAGATGCATTGATTATAATGAGGATAATGATACTAGTATGTATTGATTATAATGAGGATAATGATACTAGTACGTATTGATTATAATGAGGATAATGATACTAGTGCATATCTCAAAAGATCTGTTGTTCAAGAGAATACCATAGGAGAATGCTACTCTCAGGTAATTGGTTTGGCAATTGTTCGGTGGATGTCGTAGAAGTTACAGCAAACGATTACTTGAATTCTGATGATCGATGGACCATGTGCTATAAGTTTAAGGAGGACATCTAAGGTTGGGAATGCAACGAGGTTGAGAAATTTCTTATGCCAGATTATTCAGCAACTCTGCCAGTATGGGCTTGCTCACATTGTTGGTGCCAGACTGCCAGGTGCCAAACACGGATAAAAAAGGAGGATTGTGGTAGGTTAGCAGCCAGCGTAAAACTAGTCAATTCATGATGAATTTTCACAATACATATATCATTAGGACGTGTTCACCTAGGCACGTATTTCATCAGCACAAATATGTGATAAAAATAAATCAGGGGTTCCATCACATTGCCGCATTGATGTGAGGGAGTATGAGCTAATGTTCCCACATCATATATGCGTATGGACAAAGAAGCTAGTCCGGCTGGCCCAATGTGGTGCAAAATAGAAGGGTTCCTCCTGTATTATGGACAAAGAGGCTAGTTCAATAGTTGGATTCACCTAAATAGCAGGAACATAAGCTCTTTGGCAGAAAAGTCAGTGGAATCAGTCGATACCTTAAAAAGGAGGAGAGATAATATTGTAGTGGGGGAGGGAACAGATAAGATTATATCCAAGTAGCAGAGACGAAATCTTTTACAATTTAATCATATTGGTTGGAGTTGGCACGAGAGGGGAGTCAGAGGAGAGGAGAGGAGAAAAGTTTGGGAATAATAACGCAGAGTGTGATGGGATGTCATTTTTTTGAGAGAAATTATGGGATGTCATTTTCTTGAGAGAAATTATGGGTAATGGGATGATACTCAACATCGGACGACTTAACAAAGAGCACGAAGATTTTCTAAAATTGGTGTTCTTTAAGCTACATGCTCACTTTGTATAAATTTTTGACATCAAGTTGGTGTTTTTCAATGTAAAACTAAATTGATCAAAAGATTACAATACAAATGAAGCGGAACATCTAAAACTTGAAGCTTGACATATAGAACACTTCTTTTTTCCTTTGTCACACCGCACATCAAAACTTGTGGTTCTGGACAAATATTCATCATTTTGAACTTTAACCTAAATGCCACTAATATCTACCCAAAGACAACACATCAAGCTTATCAGACTGACGTACATATATCTATAAACATGATGGGAGACTTATAGGGTGTGTTTGGTATGAAGGAAAATGAATTCCTAGAAAATGTCATCATGGAAAACAAGTGGATTTCTTATTTATTTCATGGTGTTTGCTAAGTAAGCAAGAAAACATTATTCCAATAGCATTCATATGTTATCAAGCAATATACTATGGAGACGGGAACTGGGAAGGGATGGAGAGTACGGGATCGAGGGATTCGGATCGTCACTTATACAACTTGTTTTCTCTACTTCCATCCCTAAAGCCATTTTCCTCATTTTTAACAAACTTGTTTTACTAGAGAAAATGTTATCCAGACATTACAACCAACCAAGCAAATACCAAACACACCCATAATGTTCAAACATATACTAAATCATTAGCATATCCAGATATATACACGGCTGCCAAACAACAACAACTTCTTATTCAAGAAAGAGATTAAATCTAGGCAAGAAAGCTTACAATTTTAACAGCAACAATCTCAAAAGTTTCGATGTGGGTAGCTGAAAAAATTAGCAAAAACCATAAAAGAACAATCAGATTCTTGAAAATACAACAAGAAAAAAATAATCAAGAAATGATAAACAACAAAAGAAGTGACAGACCAAGATATATAACCCCAAAAGACCCGCTTCCAATCTTTCTACCTAACTTGTACTTTTCTCCAATTATCCTTTCCATAAAGATACAAATTTTATACAAACCCCAACTCAGTTCTTGATTCAATCAAGCTAAAAAAAGAGTTTTTTTGTGAATTTTTCAGCTGTATCAACCAAAAAGGGTTGAACTTCTCTACCTTGTAGAGAGAAGAAATAAGAAAAGACAGAGAAATACTACTTCCAAATTCCTGACTTTTCTTACCATATTCTATACAACCATTATGATTTATGGTCTTTGGTGAGTTTTTTTAGCAAATGGTCCCCTGAATTTAAGAGACAATGTTGTTTCATCCTTTGCATATTATATAATCAGCATATATAGTCCTCTAACTTTCTATTTATGGTGCAATTTTGATGGAATCAAAAGTTTAATAGAATAACTATGTTGACTGCTCCGGTCTTTTAAAAAGAAAAAGAATTCCATAATTTATTTTTACTTGTCACTTATTTTTAAAATAGATTTTTTATTTTTACTTATCATTTTTTATACATTAAAAGAATCATGTTTTGCCCTTAGTATTAAATATTATTCTCTCCATTCATTTTTACTAATCATTTCTTCCTAAAATAGATTTTTATTCTTACTTGTTATTTTGACATATTAAGAAAAAACAATAATTTTTTCATGTTTTACTCTTGTCATTAAATACTATTCTCCGTATCATCTTCAGGACTCAATACTAAACATTAATTAGTAGGGATAGTGTGATAAAATACATATATCAATAATTTGTTTTCTTAATACATATACCAAATTAAAGTCCAATAGTGACAAGTAAAAATGAACGAAGAGAGTATTCTCCATATCATTTCTTGAGATCCAATATTAAACATTAATTAGTAGAAATAGTGTGGCATAATACATATATCTCTAATCTCTTATTGGATGTGTCAAGTTAAACAATGACAAGTAAAAATAAACTGAGGGAGTAAATATAACCCAAAATTTTAAAAATTTGATTTGTTAACAGTCTGAACTTCTCACCCTATAAGTGGGAGTTTAATTCCCCAAATTGTCATCTCTTTTCCATTTTCTTTTCCCCTCTATGTATAATATAATAAAAACCAGGGGAGGGGGAGTCAAATATATTATCAAAGTATTTAAAATTGTAAATCTATGTTATTCGTTAAAAAATAGACTCATTTATGTTGGCATCATTATAAAAAGGGTTTATTCGTATAATTTTTTATTAATGAAAAAATATATTTCCAAAATTATTTATGTGACGTGGCTAAGTCCACGTCATAAAACAAATTGGCTCAATTAATTAAAATTAAAATTCATTAACATAAAAACTGACATAACTATCAATTTCTCTGAATAAAAAAATTATTAGGTCCATATGATATTAAAAATCATAATGAGAAAAGATTGTCTTTTTCAATTGATCAGTTGAGAAAAAAAAGGGTGGCACAGTAAAAATTGATCATCTTGTGCTTGTTTTTTATTTGCTTGTTGCGCTAATGGCATATGTTGTTAGGGAATGAACTTTAATTATTCATTTGGTATAATATATATATAAGTTTAGCATTATGTATTATTTTGTTTGGGTTATAGTTTAGTACGTATGTTACTTTGTTAACCATTGAAAATAAACTTTAATATTATTTATTGTTTGATACTTTATTAATTACTATTTGAAGTTATTGTTCCTATTCTATTTTCGGGAAATAATGAAAGGAGAAGATATATGCTTTGTAACTCTTTCCCAGATAGATTTGGACAGAATAGCAGATCGAGCAAGTATTAGTAATAAAATATAAAAGTCTTCTTCGTCATTAATATCTTTGTTCGCGGAAATTATGACCTCTCGAGAAAATTAACAACTACATCAAAGATATAGTCTAGTACACCTGAGACTTCTTAATTGGCTAGTTGTAAATGGTCAAGGCTACTGAACAAAGAATTATCTCACTCCTAGACCGAGGTATTGATGGTGATTTTCTAATCTTGCAAAACAGAACGTGATACGATGAAATATAATGCATGCTTAGAATATTTATATTACCTGCTAAAAAAATATTGCAAAGTATTGATATAAACGATCATTTCCTCGCGTTTGGCTTTAGCAAATCCTCCAAATCTAGAGTTGTTTGTCATTTTAATATTTTTCTATAGTTAAACTGTAAGTTTCATTTGTGGCTCACTTAATAAAAGTTAGTTTCATAAATATTAAACAACTAAATTAATTGGATGTTATGCAGAAATGAATTTGTATTGCATGTAACTCTTTTTTTCTTACGTAATGGAATGCTAAAAGGAGTTGTAACTCCCCGTACAATTTGTTATGGATCTTCTCTCTGTCTCTAAAGGAGAATAGTGTACTACATCTATCTATTATCTAAGAAACCAATAAATGAAAAAGAGAGAAAGGAGTTTTTCAAAAAATAATGAAGAACAATTAAGACTTCCGCTCTTAAGAAAGAAGACATTATGATGGACTCAGGTATGTTTTCTTCACTAAGTTATTATAGATTTATGTTATGCGGAAATTATGTAATTCTACAATCTTTATTAATTATAGGATTTATTATTATTAAATTATTTATGTTTTTATAATCATGTGAAATCCTTATATGTGGTATCATGAGCACGATTAAGGAACTAATAATTTTTCATAAAAGTAATGTTTTTCTTTAATTAGAAAAGATGATGGATTCGGTGACTGAAAATTAAACTTAATGAAAATTACTGCTTCATATACTTTCTTGAAATTACATATATGAGATTTGTTAATCGCCAAAGCGGTCAAATCTTTATGAATAAATAATTTAAAAATAATGATTCAACTTAAATTCAATTATTCATTTATTTTGATGCTTATAACCGATATAACTTTTGTGGGTCAATTGAAGTTTTTGGTTATAAGACATTTATGGATCACCCAAAGGTTGATTGGTTGTTGTTATTACCATTAAACGTTAAAGAGATAATTTAGATGTATTGTTAGTTTTATTTATTTGTCCAAAGATAATTAATTAAATTAATTGATGCATTTAAGAGTATTGAATTATGTTAAATTATTTTCAAGCATTATGTCTAAAGTTGTATTTTGATGTTTCGCCCAAAGGAGAACATCTATATACATTTAAGAATACATAAACCAATTTTGAATTTGATAGTATGTTTAAATTCATAACTCAAAATATTAACAAATGAGCATATTTTATGTGCAACATTTTCCCTTCATTCGCATTCTGCCTATGTTACGACTTTTAACGGTCTTAACTTTTCAGACTGGTGCGAACAAATCAAATTCCAGTCCAGAGTTTCAAATCTTGATGTTGCACTTTATAATGAGAAGCCAACTGTTATTACTGAAACTAACAATGTTGAAGAGAGGTCCTATTATAAGAACTATGATCGATCTAATAGATTGGGTCTAATGTTCATGCGAATGAATATTGCAGGCAGCATTAAGACTACTCTTCCCAAAATTGAGAATGCAAAAAAATAAATGAAACTTGTGGAAGAGTCCTCCCAAACTGCTTATAAGTCTCTTGTTGGGACATTATTGGGTACTTTCACTATTTTGACCACCATGAAGTTTGATGGTTCACGTTCCATGCATGAGCATGTCATTGACAAACATAACAACAAGACTTAAGTCTTTGGGAATGGAAATGGAACAAAATTTTCTTGCACAATTTATCATCAACTCATTACCGTCTGAGTATGACCCTTTCCAGATGAACTGCAACACTATTAAATACAAATGAAATAAACATGAATTGCACAGAATGCTAGTTCAGCAGGAAATAAGAGTGAAGAATCAAGGAGCCCATTCTATTAATTTTGTAGGTCATCAAAGAGCTGGAAAGAAAGCAAAGAAGCATGATAAAGAAAAACAAAAGCCACGTAATGTTAATGAATCCTCCTCTCAAATACGTAAGAAGGAATATAAGGATGATAAGTGTTGTTTCTGTGGAAAATCAGGACACTTTCAGAAAGATTGCCTGAAATGTTAGGCGTGATTTGAGAAGAAAGGTAAGCCTTGTGCTTTTACATGTCTCAAATCAAATTTAACTTAAGCTCCTTATAATACTTGGTGGATTGACTCCAGTTGTACTGTTCATATTTCTAATACGATGCAGGGATTCCTTACAACATAGATCATAAACCAGAATGAAAGATTTGTGTATATGGGGATAGAGTGAAAGCTCTTGTTGAAGCTATCGGGGCATATTGTTTGATTCTTGATATTGGGCGTCACTTAGATTTATTTGAAACTTGTTATGTACCTTATATTTAGAGAAATTTAGTTTCTTTGTCTAAGTAGGATAAGACCAGATACTTTTTTAATTTCGATAATGAATATTTTATTTTGTTTAAGCATAATCATCTTATTGGTACTGGTACTCTTTGTGATAGCTTATACAAATTAAGTCTTGATAATTTGTTTGTCGAAACTCTCTTGACTTTGCATCATAATATTGGAAATGAAGTTTGGTGAATGAACAATGTGCTTACTTGTGGCATAAGTGTTTAGGTCACATATTCAAAGAAATATTAAAAAGATTGGCTAAAAATGATATTCTTTCAGATTTGAATTTTACGGTCCTTAATATTTGTGTGGATTGCATTAAAGGAAAACAAACAAAACATACAAAGAAAGGAGCGACAAGAAACACACAGCTTCTTGAAATTATACATATTGATAGATGTGGTCCTTTTGATATTGCATCTTTCAGTAGGGAAAAATATTTTATCACTTTTACTGATGATTTTTTACGTTATGAATATGTTTATTTGTTGCATGAAAAATCTCAAGCAATAAATGCTTTAGAGGTATTTATTAATGAGGTTGAAAGACAACTAGATAGAAAGGTAAAAATAATTCGAACAGATAGATGTGGTGAATATTATGAAAGATATGATGAAATAGGACACCATCTTGGTTCATTTGCTAAATTTCTTGAAAAGCATGGCATATGTGCTCAATACACAATGTCAGGCACACCACAACAAAATGGTGTGGCAGAAAGGCGCAATCGTACATTAATGGAGATGGTTAGGAGTATGTTGAGCAATTCATCTTTACCTCTCTCGTTATTGATGTATGCTTTAAGCCTGTCGTTTATTTATTAAATAGGGTTCCTACTTAAGAATAGGTCTTATTGATAACAATGAATGACTTTATGTAAGGATTTTATTATGCAATTGACACTTTGAAAGCTCAACTATATATATGTTTCTGTTATCACATGTCTTCTAATGTATACATTATGTTGAGAATGATGCTGACAAATTCTGATAAATATTCTAAGCATTATTGTTGGACCATTATGTATTTAAAGATTGTGTTGGGCGCTAGATTAATATTGTAGTACATGCAAAGAATTATATTGGTAAGTGATATACAACCGTTATGACTCATATTAGTTTATTTACTCAAATCACAATGAATGATGTTTCCAATAAAATAAAAAATTGACTTTAAATGTGTACATAATAATGAAATATTTATTGAAACATTACATGAATAAGTGTGTGCCAAGTGGGAGAATGTAAGTTCATTTGTGGCTCACTTAATAAAAGTTAGTTTCATAAAATATTAAACAGCTAAATTAATTGGATGTTATGGAGAAATAAAATTGTATTGTAACTCCTTTTTTCTTACGTGATGGAATGTTAAAAGGAGTTGTAACTCCCCCTACAATTTATCATGGATCCCCCCTCTCTCTACCTTTAAAAGGAGAATAATGTACTTAATCTATCTATTCTTTTAAGAAACCAATAAAGAAAAAAAAGAGAGAAAAGAGTTTTTCAAAAAGATAATTAAAAACAATTAAGACTTCCGCTCTTAAGAAAGAAGACATTATGACAGACTCTAGTATATTTTCTTCACTAAGTTATTATAGATTTATGTTATGTGGAAATTATGTAGTTCTACAATCCTTATTAATTGATAGGATTTGTTATTATTAGATTATTTATGTTTTAATAATCATGTGAAATCCTTACATAAATGTCTTAACGTAAAATTATTTTCTTATGATAGATAGTATTATGTAGGTCTCGAAATGAGATCTTCGATAGCATTCTTAATTATGTTCAGTGAATGTCTTGTGAGATTATAATTTAGTATTTAAGCTATTTGATATGATTACTTGTTATTGGCAACTCATTGATAATAGATTATGACATTTTTTAAATGCAATTAAGTAACTTATGAATAGTTGTCATGTTTTTACATATACCACAGATAGAATGTTTTGCTTGCCTGAAAACTTCGATAATAAATTAGTTGTATACCTTCTTAATCACAATAACTTTGAAATTTATTTTGTATATTTTTGTTCATTCTCTGCTCTGAATAAATTAATTGTATATTTTCATCTTTAAAACACCCGCAAACTCACTTCTATTATAAAATAAGAAAAATTATATAAATACACAACTTAAAATATAATAATTTTTAAAATTTTCTATCATTTAAGAAAATTATAAAAATCCTATGTCGCATACATCCCTATTCCCTCTTGAATACATTCATCCCATTAAATAATATATCATTTGCAATGTATTGGAAATTAAGAAATGTATCCGAGAGAAATATAAAGTCTGAAATATAAAGTAATTAGCCCCAAATATATGAGATTTCTATACTTTATACTACAAAATATCTAACAGTTACAATTGAATTTTTTTAAATTATAAGTAACTTCACATACTTAACCCG
>JAJOOH010001070.1:0-64468 GCA_029582605.1 Solanum gracilifrons
CCCCCCCCCCCCCCCTTTTTATTACTTGTTTCTGGAAGTACTTTGACTAAACGAATTTAAGTGTAAGTTAAAGTTAAGTCTAAACCAGTTTCCTCGTGGGATCGACCCCCTTACAAGTTGGGTTCTTTACTTGGTAACGATCGATTATGTTTCTTTAGGGAGGTGTAATTTGGGCGTATCACAAACTCAAAAAGTATAATCTTTATGAAAAAAAGTCAGACTAGAAACAATTAAATAAGAGGAAATATTGTATTGTATTTTGTTGAATACAACATTTGGATGAATTGTACTGTTCTCCGTTATTACATTATGTGATACATAAAAAATATTGAATGATTAAATTGCAAGAAAAGTAGACTACGAGATAGAGCTACTATAAAAAGATACTACAAAGAATAAAATAATATTATCAAATTATAAGTAAGGACGAATAAGAAGAAATATTAAGATTATGACATGATCATACCAAATTGGTCATTACATAAAATTTGAATCCAGACAGTCGAAAGTTTATGAGAAGAACTACCCAACCCATGATTTAGAATTGGCTGATGTAGTATTTGTTTTGAAATATGGCGCCATTACCTTTATGGTGTTCATGTGGATGTGTTCACCGATCACAAGAGCCTTTAGTATGTGTTTACTCAGAAAGAGCTCAATCTCAGACAGAGGAGGTGGTTAGAATTACTCAAGGATTATGACATGGGTATTCTTTACCACCCATGTAAGGCTAATCTTGTTGTTGATGCTTTAATCATGTTGTCTATGGGTTATATTGCCCATGTTGAGGAAGAAAAAGAGAGAGTTAGCAAAAGATGTGCATAGACTTGCACGCCTGGGAGTCAGACTTATGGATTCCACAGAAGGAGGAGTAGTAGTGAAGAATGGGGTTGAATCATCATTAGTGTCAGAAGTAAAAGGCAAGCAAGACCATGACCCTATTTTTCTTGAATTAAAGGCAAATTCTCATAAGCAAAAAATATTAGCTTTTGAACAAAGGGGAGATGGCGTACTAAGATATCAAGGTATATTGTGTGTACTAATGGTGGATGGACTCCAAGAGAGGATCATGGAGGAGGCTCATAGCTCTAGATATTTCATTCATCTGGGTTCCACAAAGATGTATCGTGATTTGAAAGAGGTGTATTGGTGGAATAGTATGAAGAAGGGCATTGCAGAATTTGTTGCTAAGTGCCCAAATTGCCAACAAGTTAAAGTAGAGCACCAAAGGCCTGGTGGTTTGGCTCAGAATTTTGAACTTCCAGAATGGAAGTGGGAGATGATTAATATGGACTTCATAACAGGTTTACCAAGGTCTTGCAGGCAACATGATTCTATTTGAGCAATTGTCTACAGAATGACAAAATCAACCCACTTTTTGCCGGTAAAGACCACCCATTCAGCAGAGGAATATGCCAGGTTATATATTCAGGAGGTGGAGGTGGTAAGACTTCATGGAGTCCCTGTTTCGATTATATCAGATAGGGGTGCTCAATTTACTGCACAGTTTTAGAAGTCATCTCAGAAAGGCTTGGGTTCAAAGATGAACTTAAGTACTGCTTTTCATCTTTAGACATATGGCCAAGCAGAGCGCACTATTTATACCTTAGAGGATATGTTGAGTTCGTGTGTGATTGATTTCAAAGGTAATTGGGAAGATCATCTACCCCTTATTGAATTTGCCTACAATAATAGTTACCACTCTAGCATCCAGATGGCTCCATATGAAGCTGTTTATGGGAGAAGATGCATATATCCTATTGAATGGTTTGAAGTTGGTGAAGAAGGGTTAATAGGACCAGATCTAGTTCATCAAGCTATGGAGATGGTAAAAGTGATTCAAGAGACGTTGAAAATGGCACAGAGTGGTCAGAAATCCTACACTGATGTTAGGAGAAGGGCATTAGAGTTCGAAGTAGATGATTGGGTATATCTTAAAGTTTCACCCATGAAGGGTGTTATGAGCTTTGGTAAGAAGGGGAAACTTAGTTCCCGGTATATTGGACCTTATCGAATATCCAAGAGGATTGGCAATGTAGCTTATGAGTTGGAGCTACCACAAGAGTTAGCCGCAGTTCATCCGGTGTTTCACATCTCCATGTTGAAGAAGTGCATGGGCGATCCTTCATTGATCATACCAACTGAAAATATTGGGATCAAGGATATCTTATCTTATGAGGAGATTCCTGTTCAGATTCTAGATCGCCAAGTTCGCAAGTTGAGAACAAAAGAGGTAGCATCAGTCAAAGTCTTGTGGAGGGATCCATTCATTGAGGAAGCTACTTGGGAAGTTGAATAGGACATGAAGAAGAGATATCCACATCTCTTTGAGTCTGGAGAAAATGCAGACAAATGTACTAATTCTCTTCTTAGTACTCTTTAAATTATGAGTGAGCATGTTGTTCGTTGCATTTGCTTGTTGGGTGTTTGAACCTAATGTTCCCACCCTTAGCCTAGAAAGTGTAATCTCATTCGAGGACGAATGCTCCCAAGGGGGAGATATTGTACCATCTCGCAATTTGAAATATCTAGGAAGAAGCTACGAACTAGAAATAGTCATTTTTGGAAATAATGAAAATCTGGAAATTTGTTTAAGTTAGGAAAAGTTGAGTTTTGGCCAACTTCAAACGGCCATAACTTCTAGATCAAGATGTGTTTGAGGTACTTCCAGATATGGTAGAAAATATCTTGGAATAATCATTCCAACGCCGCTGAGTTTGTGTGGTTCCGAGTTCGTATGAGTGAGTTATGCCCTTTGAAAATTGGGTTGTTGGAATTAGGAAAGTCCAAATTCGGATTTTTGAAGGGTAATTTGGTCTTTTCCTTACCCAACATAATTAATTCATTTTTAGGAGTTTAATTGGGGTAAAGTCAGATTTCAATCAGTTTTAAAAAAGTGAATTTCATACGAGGGCTTGGAGAAAGGAGAAAAGAGGAGAAAGGAGAACAAAGTTCAAGAATCGTTGAAGATTTGTTGAGATTAGCTTGTGGATTTCGTCGGGGGTGATCCCTACAAGTTATGTGAGATCACATAGCGTTGGGTTAGGTCACCCACGTGCCAATCATGATTTATTTTAGCAAATTTAAGTTCTTGAAAGTTTAGAAATTGAGTTCTTGATGGTTTGTTGAAGTTCTATTAAATTATTAATTTTTTGAAATCATTGAGGAGTTATTTGATCTGAATCCGTGATTTTATGTTTGATTTTGAGTAGAATCTGATGTACTTTGAGCATTTAATCTATTCTAAGTGTTTCGGGAAAGAACCCATGGAGTTTAGAGGGTTTAGAGCTAAAAAATGAAGAAGAAATTTCGTCGGTCAAAATCTCGACATGCCTCCACGTCGCGGACCCACTCCCCAGAACTGAGAAAAATTGTTGAGTGGAGCGGAGCAGTCACGGAACGTTCTGCCTCAAAAGTAGTTTTCGAAACCAAAAATTAAGTATGTCTCTGTGTCGTGGACCCACTCTCAAATATTGATTTTTGGTCTTTTCTCATGTTTAGCCATCTAAAATCATTCCTAAACATCGTGAGATCTTTCCAATCACAAATCACAATCCTTGAATCCATAATTAAATTGAAGGACCAATTAAGAGTCAAGTAAAGAGCAGTTAAGATCAAAGTCAAGAGAAGTTCTTAGAGTCATCCAAAAGTCCTTTCCAAATGTATTAACTTTGTTTAAGAATTAAAGTTCAAGTTTAGTAAAGAGTAAAGATTAAAGCTTCAAGTTCATTTCTTCAAAAGTATATGGGGACTATGTATTCCCAAAGAGTTTAAAATGTTTTCATATTTAAACAAGATAGGAAACCTTGATTTCCAAATATCTTTCGAGTTAGTTTTCAGAAAAAAGTAATCGTTTTCTAAATGAAGCAGTAGAGGAAACTTTGATTTCCAAGATAGCCTTTGAGCTAAGTTTTTTAGCACTAATCACAAAAATAAGTATGTTTTAAACATAAGAGCTAATATTATATTATTTTTGGGAGTAGTATTGAGCACTGATATGGGGGAGAGTTCAGACAACTCACAGCCCCCATAAACCATGTAGCCACCATGGGTAGAAAAGGGTCATACTTTTTAGATAATTCCTTTAGTACTTTTTAGAATAGACTAGTGAATCCACTTAGAAGTTTAGGTCCTATACCCTCGGCAAGGTAGAGGACGGCCCTCGCAGCGTGAGGAAAAATGATGTATCATCACAATAGCTCTTACGTGATGGTTGTCGGTTAGAGAAACTCCCACAGAAGTAATTGTATTCTTATATAAACAGTTTATTGTATTTTTACATACATTTTCAGAGTTATAGTGTATCTTTGCATACACACAGAGTTAACATCATGTTTTAAACAACATTTCTTTATATTACAGTTGCTTTGAACTACTTTATATTGAATTGAGTTCAGTTATGTTGAGTTGAGTTGAGCCAGGTAATTTCTTCAGATTTCTTTCAAGCCTATGTTGTGTTTAGCATTCCAACTCGCATACTCGTACATTTAATGTACTGATGACTGTTGGTCTGCATATTATTATGATGCAGACACAGGTAACTAGGATTGGCATCCAGCACATCGTTGATCTAGTGAGCACTCCAGAGTTAGTTGGTCAACCTCTTTTCATTCTGGAGGACTCTTTTTACTACATTCAGTTTTATTATTAGTTCATTAGGATGTCGTGGTCCTGTCCCGACATTCATCTCAGTTGTTTAAAGGCTTCATAGACAGACAGTCATTTAGTTAAATTCATTTGTCACCACTTTATTATTAGCTTATATTTTTTAGACTTGAGGTTGCCATTTTGGCCAAGTTGAATATTGACTTTTAAACATTCTAAGTTTTGATCATTATAAATATGCATATAGTCTTCCGCTGAGTAAGTAAGCCAGGCCAAGGGTTCACTTGGGGCCAGCAATGGTTCTCGAGTGCCAGCCACATATGGGGTGTAGGCTTGGGGCGTGACAAGATAGTTGCTTTAGATTGGCTGACAAAAGCATATTATCTAAACTATTAAATATATTTATACTATTAATCTTAATATAACTATTATGATATGTATATGTTAATTATTGTTTTGATTTATTAAAAGGTAAGATTCTAAGATGGGTCAATATTCTACGTATATTGGATGTTGAAAATATATATATTGGTGAAATAATAAGTTAGTTGAAGGAATCCATGTCTCGATATAGAGATTGATGATATGCCTCTTTTGAAAAGCTTAAAAATTTTGATCGTATCAAACCTTGCAAGTGGATTTATGAATCTGGCACAGATATAAGTTAAGTAGTGCTCTAAAGGAAATTGATCATTAAATTAAGTTTGTCAATAATTTAATTTATTGATTAGTATCTGTAATATTAACATGGGGAATTACATATGTGTTTAATGGGGAATTTTGAAATATAAATAGTGGAGTGCAATTACGAATTTCTAGTGGAATAATTTGTAATTTATTATGATAAGAATAATTCAAATTAATTATTTGGAATTATTCCATAATAGGAAGCATCAGTTATTAATTATGTGGTCCCTACCATGCTCATATTTAACTAGAACTATGAATCTATTCTAAAGGGAAAAGGGAGAAGTATGTGTCTTCCTCTATTCTAAGTAAACGGAGAAGTATGTATCTTTCTCTATTCTAAGGCAAAGGAGAGGTATATCACTTTTTATATTCTAAGGAAAGGGAGAAGAACATGACTTTCTCTTTTCTAGGGAACGGGAGATGTACATGTCTTTATATTCTAATGAAAGACATGGTATTCCTTCCCCTTGGACCAGAAAGAAATATATATAAATAGGGATTCTTCTAACCCTTGAAATGAGATAAGTTTTCTATATGATACTTTTCCACCCAAGTATTAAGAGAGTTCGGATGTAAACTTGGGATCACTGTAGAAGACCGCTGAACTGCCGTCCAATTTTTGGACTAGCTTGTGGATTCGTTTGAAGGTTCTAGCTTGTGGATTTGATTGAAGGTATTTGCTCAAGCTTGAAGAGGTAATCCTTGAATTAAATTTCAAAAAGTTTAAGTGATCTAGAATGATTATATATGTTCTAGCATAAACTATGTGTTGTTTAATATTCATGTAAGTAGTATGATTATGGTATGCTTCTGATGTGCATATAGGTTTCCAACAATTGGCATCAAGAACCATTTATGTATGATTCGTATTTGGTAAATATAATTTTATCACGAAAAGAACGAATCAGATAAAACTTGAAGTTTGTTGATTTGTTGGATAAAGTACATACGTACTTAAATTGTGAGAAGGTCAAGAGGGCAAAACGTGTTGGCGATAGATTTTCACATTCACGTGGGAATGGACAACAACAACAAACAATTGTCCTAATGATTATTCGAAGTTCTTTATTTTTAAACTAATGGAACACAAATTGAAAACTTTTCATCAGTTAAAAAAAAAAGTTAAAGTTCAATGGATTTTTTTAATTTAATAAATCAAAGTAAGAACTTCTGCACATGTAATTTATTTTTTTATCGGCGATTAGTTGTAAATTTTTAGGGTTGTTTTTAATTGATCCATCAAATTTGCAAAGCTTGATAAGATAGGGAATCATAGAGGTTGATGATGATCAAATTATCATTGAATGGATTGTGAAATATTTTTTAACTTTATGTTATTTGTTTTTAATTGATTGTTGATTCCAAAACTGATAAGGTGGCAGTGGCAGTCACTATTCAGGTCAATTGGATTATTTTTTTTCTTTTTGTTCAATAATTATTTGAGCATGTTATTCATTACATATATATCAATCTGTATAAATTAAGATTTTTTTTGTCAATAAATAGTTATCACTTAAGTGATTTATTTATTTGAAATCGTTGAAAATTCTTTAGACATTATACATGTGATAATATATTTTGTAATAGATGAATTGAGAATTATGATTAATAAATAGGATACACTAAAATGATATATGTATTTGATTCATTAGAACATCCTCAATTCATCAAGTATAAATTATTCTAAGTGAATATTAGTGGTAAATATTTATTTACGTAAATGGTGATTTACCTTAAAATACTAGTAATGCTTAATTAATTAATGAGAAGAGATATCGAGGTTTTCAATCAAAAGAGAGAAACATAATATCTTGGATTCTCTAGTGTATTATTTTAGAGAATAATTTGTTATAAGAAGGTATTGAGTGCCTTAACCAAAGGAAGGACACAACATATATTTCATGCTCATGAGATAATTATAATAAGAGAATGAAAATCCGAATCATGTTATTTTAATCTTTAACTATGTCTAAAACGATTGTTTTTCAAATTTGCTCATAGTTTAGGTGGTCAAGAATTTTCTGATCTGTGATTGACTTGAAATTTGATGGTTCCATTGAAAATTATTTAGATGGGTTTTAGGTAGTTTGTCGGATTAAAATTTGATCTGAATATGATAAAGTCATATTTTTTTAATTCCTAAAAATACTTAAACCACTTGAATTTGAATTTGGTCATATCTTTGAAAATATTTTTTATAGAGTCCAATTGACCTGAAATTTAGTAAGTTCATTGGTCACAGATTAGTAAGAAATACTCATTTCTATGTGGTTATAGTTTTGAGGCCCTTCAAATGGTTTTTAAGTTGCTCTTTGGAATTAAAATATGATCTAGTATGAATACAATCCTTTATATCAGTTTTATTTATGTTAAATGTGGTACATGATTACACGTGATGAGTTAACATGAATTGATATATGATAAGAATATGGATCTGATTATTTTTCTTAAATTGTTTGAATTTGAATTTGATCATAGCTTCAGAAATAAACATTATTTTTGAAATCTGATTAAACAGATATTCGAGAGGTTTATCACAAACAATCAAATTAACAATACTCATTGTTATACAATGATTTGTAATTTGAGTTTGTTCAGATGATGTTTTTGGATTAAAAAAATTGTATCTTGAAAATTATTTTTAATGAAAATTACTCACTTATGATACAGTGGTGATAGAGATTATACTCTATAGTCTTTATAACTAAATTTTAGTGAAGTATTAAGTTTATTTGTTTGCTTAGACCTTCATCCATATTGGATGAAATTAATTCAAGCCATTAAAATTTAGTCTCTAATTTTGATGATCTATATTAACTCTCCCTATCTGAGTAATATTTGATTGGATCAATGATCTAGGGACAATGATATTCACTTTGCATAAAACAACATATAGTACTCTCCATTTGAGTTAGCTTTTGTTCTAAATTTGTTGGAGTGAATATCTGACATCACATATCTATGTTGCATGAGTAGTTATTTTTCATCAAAATTTATCCCTCAAGATGCATGGATATCCAAGAGATGTGTTTTGACTTTCAATGTTCAATGTAAACAAAAACATGTTGGTTTTTTATAATAAAAAAATAGTATTCAGATAATGTAAATGGTTTTTGAATTTTGTTCTTTGTTCTTGATTCGTGTATCTATTTCACAAATGTTGATATGTGATAGGAATTTTAGAACGGAAAACAGTTAAATTCTATCTTGACCAAATAACGTTTTCAACCAAATTGATCATAATTTTTGGATTCAAAAAAAGGACTTTGATTGATTTGAAATTTGGTAAATTCACAAGAATGACCTAGTAAGAAATATTTCTTTTTTTATCGTTGTATGAGATTTTGTTCATATTTGGTTATAGGGATTCCTCCCTTGATTATCAAGATTAAATAGTAGTGAAGTGTTAGTTTCATGTCCTAGCTTAGACCTTCCACCATATCAGATGAAATTAATACAAGTCACTGTGTATTTAATCACTAGTTCTGATAATTTGTATTAGCTCTCCTAAACAGAGTGATATATGATAGAATCAATATAACTAGGGTGATTTTCACTTGACTCAAACTAATAGTAGACTCTCCATCTGAGTTAGCTTTTGTTCTAAATTTGTTGGAGTGAATATCTAACATTACATATCTATGTTGCATGAGTAGTTATTTTTCATCAAAATTTATCCCTCAAGATGCATGGATATCCAAGAGATGTGTTTTGACTTTCAATGTTCAATGTAAACAAAAACATGTTGGTTTTTTATTTTAAAAAAATAGTATTCAGATAATGTAAATGGTTTTTGAATTTTGTTCTTTGGTTTTGATTCGTGTATCTATTTCACAAATGTTGATATGTGATAGGAATTTTAGAACGGAAAACAGTTAAATTCTATCTTGACCAAATAACGTTTTCAACCAAATTGATCATAATTTTTGGATTCAAAAAAAAGGACTTTGATTGATTTGAAATTTGGTAAATTCACAAGAATGACCTAGTAAGAAATATTTCTTTTTTATCGTTGTATGAGATTTTGGTCATATTTGGTTATAGGGATTCCTCCCTTGATTACCAAGATTAAATAGTAGTGAAGTGTTAGTTTTATGTGCTAGTTTAGACCTTCCACCATATCAGATGAAATTAATACAAGTCACTGTGTATTTAATCACTAGTTCTGATAATTTGTATTAGCTCTCCTAAACAGAGTGATATATGATAGAATCAATATAACTAGGGTGATTTTCACTTGACTCAAACTAATAGTAGACTCTTCATCTGAGTTAGATTTGTATAAGTTTATGGAGTGAATATCAGTCATTGTATATGTGTATTGCATTAGTAGTTCTCCAATCTCATTCGATTGGCTATTTGAGATGCATGTATATATATGTATAAATGAGTCCTGAATTTTGTTATTTAGGATTATTCAATATATTATGATCTATTTAATGAATTATATCTCAAATTTTCAATAGGCTTTACGGATTCACTTAATACTATTCCACTATTGATTTCGATAGAAACAAGATATTAATTCAAAAATAAAATGCATTATATATGTACATGTTAGATGAAATTATTTTCGGTTTCTATCTAAATAAGAGATAGACACTTATTTTTCATGTAACTCTTTTGAGTTTGACAAATATGTTATCCCTTATTGTATATTGATGCATGAATTTTTTTTCTCATGAATTGAATATTAATCTATCTCAAAAGAGATAATATCTTCTGAATTGAATGAAGCTTATATGTACACTAGTGTCTGCATCATTTATTCTGGATAGAACTTTGAAGGTGGTTAACGAATGGACATAATGGTTCATTGAAAGTGAAGTGACTTCCAACTTGTGAGTCATGTTTAGAAAGAAAAAAGACTAAGATACCTTTCCTCTCAAAAAGGAATTAAAGGCAGTGATAAGTTAGAATTAATCTATTATGATTTGTGTGGTAAATGATCATTCAGGCAAGAGGTGAATTTGATTATTCTGATATTTTCAGAAGTTTACTCATGATATGAATATATATTTTTTATGTTTTGTAAGTCTAATTGTTTTGATAAACTCAAAATTTTAAGACCAAAGAAAATAGCATCATGAAAAATATATGAAGTCACTGCATTTTGATTGTAGTGACATATGCCTCTCTGTAGAGCTTATGAGTGATTTATCTGATTGAATAATTACATTTCAATTGTCTACACCAGACACTCTAGAATAGATTGGTGTAAAAAAATAAATAGTGTTTTATGAAGATGATAGGATTAATAATTGGTTTATTCATGGTTGTTTTGTTGCTTTTGGGACATGTTCTACGAGCTATATATCACATTTGAATTCAATTCCTATCCAATCAGGAATGAAATGTGTGTATTAATTGGATATCCAAAAAGAATGAAAGAAGGTTTATTTTATTGTCCTAAAGAAAATAAGCCAATTGTTAACACAACTGTCAGATTTCTAGAAAAGAACTATTTAGTAATCCATGTTCCTAAAAGTAAACTAATTTTACAGGAAATGAACAAAGAAATAACAAATGAGTCAGTTGTAAATTTATGCACTCAAGAACATCTAACTAGTATGTCAGAATTGACGTTCCATTGCATTTACGTAGTGGGAAAAATGTTACTAGACATAACAATACTACTACCTCAAGTAGTGAAAATGATGTTGGGCAAATTAAAGAACACTACATGAAAAAGTTGTTAATATTTCATTACCAAAAGGTTTTGAGGAAAATATTAAGACTCAAGAACATAAAAATTTGACTATTGTAGTAATACTTTGTCGTAGTGGGAGAATCATAACGAAGATTGATTGGTTCTGTATGTTTAACAGGACTTTCATGATAGAACTCATGTAAAGAAGTAAATTTTTGAAAGGTTTCATGATAGGACCTCCGAATATCTAATACAAAATCGATAAGTTACCACTCAGCATTACTAGACGAAGTTGCATAAGAAAACAAATAATAAATATAAAAGGAGTATTTGTGAAAGTTTTAAATGCATTGTTAACAGTCTAAGTGGGAGATTGTTAGGGTATATATTGTTAATCATGTGTTTAGAAATAGTATTCTAACAATTTTCAAGATTAAATATCTTAGTTGGAGATTGTTAGGGTATATATACTATTAATCATGCATTTAGATATAGTACATTATAACAATCGTGATGGTTAAAACTCTAAGTGGGAGATTGTTGGGATATATACTATTAAACACTTATTTAGATATAGTATTTATTATAGAATAATTATTTATTCATTTTAATAGGTCATATATTTAGTTATGGTGTTTGTTTACTTATATAGTAGATGCTTTAGTGTATAGAGTTTAAGGTTTTACACAGAGGATTAAATCATCAGTTCTTATAAGTCTAAAGTTTTTTTTTACAATCTAAGATAGGAATTGGACATGCCATCAGTACGATTGTAGCACATGATTATATGTAGTTTATCTTGAATATGGGAATGGTATAGTTCCAACTTCTTGTGCTAGTGCATTTTGTATGTATTGAATTAACTTCGTCAGTAATTTAATTTATTGATAAGTAACTGTAATCTTAACATGGAGAATTACATATGTGTTTAATGGGGAATTTCAAAATATAAATAAAGGAGTGCAATTACGAATTTCTAGTGGAATAATTTATAATTTATTATGGTAAGAATAATTCAAATTAATTATTTGGAATTATTTCCATACTAGGAAGCCTCAGTAATTAATTTTGTACTACCTATCGTGCCCATATTTAACAAGAACTCAGAATCTATTCTAAAGGGAAAAAGGAGAAGTATGTCTCTTTCTCTATTCTAAGTAAACAGAGAAAGTATGTATCTTTATCTATTCTAAGACAAGGGAGAAGTATATCCCTTTTTATATTCTAAGGAAAGGGAGAAGGACTTGACTTTTTATTTTCTAAGGAAAGGGAGATATACATGCCTTTCTATACTAATGAAAGACATGGTATTCCTTCTCCTTGGACCAGAAACAAATCTCTATAAATAGGAATTCTTCTAACCCTTGGAAGGAGATAAGTTTTCTATATGATACTTTCCCACCCCAAGAATAGAGAGAGTTCGAAAGTAAACTTGGAATAACTGTAGAAGACCGCAGAATTGTCGTCCAATTTCTTGCTTAGCTTGTGGATTCATTTGATAGCTTATGGATTTGATTGAAGGTATCTACTCACGCTTGAAGAGGTAATCCTTGAATTAAATTTCAAAAAGTTTATGTGATCTAGAAAGATAATATATGTTCTAGCATAAACTGTGTGTTGTCTATTATTCATATAAGTAGTATGATTCTGGTATGCTTCCGCTGTGCATTTAGTTTTTCAACAGAATTAATATAACTTATGAAGACAAATACATAGTATTGTAATTTATAATCTTTTACATACACTTTAATAAAAGACAAATCAGTTTTACTAACAATTAATGATTGTGGTGGAGTGGTAAGTACTCTCTCAAGTTCAAGTCTCTCTAGGTATAAATGTAACACCGCGGTATTTAAAAGATCTAAAAATAGAAAGAATCAAATTGGAAATAGCCAAATCTTAAAATTTTCAAGTTTTGCTTAAGTTGTGAGTATTGGGTCAACTTCAAACGAGCATAACTTTCAGTACATAATGATTTAGGTGGCCCTTAAGCTATCAAATGAAAGGTCTTGGAATCCTCTTTCCAACACCACCATGTTTACTAATTTTTGAGCTCGTATGAGAGAGATCTGCCTGTTTGAAGTCAGGTTGTCTATTTAAGGAAAGATACCCGAATTTAAGAAGGGTATTTTGGTCTTTTCCTTACCAAATCAGATTAAAACGAAATTTGGTAATATTTAGGGGTCTAAACTGATTTGGTTCAGTTTTACAAATGCTAAAATACGCTACAGTTTTCAGGAGTTTAAGAAAAGGAGAAAAGAGGAGAAGATTCAAGCGTTTGTCAAGTTCTTATTGTTTTCTCGCGGATTTTCTCAAAGGGTTTAATCCTCAAGAGGTATGTTAGTTCTCATAGTATTGGGTTTGTTCACCCACATGCCAACCATGTTATTTTCAACAAAGTTTCGTTCTTGAAGTTGAAGACTTTGAGTTCATGATTAGTTTCTTAAATGTATTATTTTCCGTTCTTAAATTAGGATGGATTGATGATTTCTTGAGATAATTTTGTGTTATTGAGGGTAGTTTCGAGTAGATTAATGTATACTAAAGTTGGGTACTCGAATCTAAGTGATTGAGAAAGAAACCATTTGATTCTAGTCGAATTAGGGTCGAAATACGAGTAAGAAATTTCATCGGGGTTTCTGGGCAGGGAGCTGGCGCACCGCACCAGAGAAGAGGGTATGTGGTTTGGCTCCTGGGGAGCCGTAACACTTAGTACACCCCAACCTTCCTCCCGTAGTTTAGGTTTTGGCACTCTGCACCACTCAATGCACTAGGGTCGCCAGGTCCCCTACCCTTTCGTCCATCTTTCTGTATGAGTTCCCTCAAATCGTATCTATGTATTCTAATTGATTTATACACCCTAAGTTATGTCTAAACATTGAGATATCATCTATAACATTAATCATAACTTTGAACACATAAGTTCAAATTCAAGGTAGAGCTAAGAGTCAAGTTTGGAAAGTTCTTACGAGTCCCTTTAGAAGTCTTTTGCAAACCTTTTAAACATGATTTAAGACTTGATTATTTGAATTTGAGGAAGATTAAATTTTCATTAATTTTCTTTAAAGTGATATACGAGAATTAAGTATTCCCAAGAGTAAATGTTTTCACATTTAAGCAGAGAGGAAACACCGATTTCCAAAAGAGTTTTCATGAGCAGTTCTAAGTACCATTTCTTTTAAGAGAAAGACTTTTGAGTAATAATCTCCAACCACAGAAAGACTTATGTTTTTAAAAACATATGAGCTAGTACATTTTTGGAGTTGTATTGAGCATCAATACGGGGGAGAGTTCATACAACTCACAACCCCCATAAGCCATATAGCCTACGTGGGTAGAAAGGGCCATACTTTTTAGATGATTTCTTATTGCTTTTTAGCATAGACTAGTGGATCCACTTAGTAGTAGGTTCTATACCCCGACGAAGTATAGGACAGTTCTAGCAGCGTGGGCTAGACGTTATATCGTCACATAGCTCATAGTGATGGTTGTCGGTTAGAGAATCTCCCACATAGTCTATTTTGTATTTTCATATACAAACAGAGTTTATTTTATATTCTTGCATACAGACTGAGTATATTGTATTTTTAAATACATGAAGTTGTTATCTACTGTTTAAAAATCCTTTCTTTATAATGCATTCTTTACTACTGCTTTATATCCTTGAGTTGAGTTGAGACGAGTAAGTGTTTCTTGCAGTTTCAGTTCAAGTTCAAGCTTATGTCTTGTTTTAAATTTCACCTCACATGCTCGTATATTCCATGTACTTAGTCATTTTGTCTGCATCTTTTATGATACATAAATAGGTAGCCAGGATCAGCATCCAATGCTCCGTTGATCCAGTCAAGTTGCAAAGTCATTTGGTGAGTCTCCTTGCTTCCGGAGGGACCCTTTTATTATGTTATCATTTTAGTTTTGTTAGGATGATCGGGGTCCTGTCCCGACATCCCTCATAGTATTAGAGACTTCATAGATAGATAGACATAGTTCATGAGTCTTGTTCATTTCAGTTATTGATGTTTGAGATTTGAGCTGCCACTTTGGCTAGTGAATGTTTCTTTAAATATTATGAGGTAGTTATTTTGAGTTAAAACTTTACTTTTAAATTCATCTTGTGTTGATTAAGTCTTCCGCTAAGAGTTAAGCCAGGTGAAGGGTCCGCTTGGGGCCAATAATGATTCTCGAGTGCCGGCCACTTTGGGTGTAGGATTGGGGTGTGACATAAAGTCTCATTTTTTCTAATGAGATTTTGCCCAATATCAAACTTTACAACGTGAATTCAAATTTAGTTTGACCCTAAATCGTCTTTGTCAAAAATCCGTGAAAAACATTAACACAAAAATCAATTTTGAAAGGAGTGGAAAGACACAAGTAATTTGTTGGGTGATCATTTAAATATATATATATTCATTTACGCCAAAGTCACTTTACTATATTTTAACATAAAAAAACATAATTTTAAATCTAATAACACAAAAATTACATATGTCAGAAGATTCAACTTCAGATGAGTATTATGTTTTCTTACTTTATTTTTTTGGACTAATAGATACAAATCTTCCGGACACTAAACAACATAAGAACGAAATAATTTTTTCTTGTATTTTAATTTATGAACCGAACTACAAAACTATGATCTTAATGGGAAAAAAAAGTCCGACTAAAAACAATTAAATAAGAGGGATATATTGTATTGTATTTTATTGAATACAACATTTGGATGGATTGTATTATTCTCCGCTATATCATTATGTGATACATGAAAATTATTGAATGATTAACCAACAAGAAAAGTAGCCTACGAGGCAGAGCTACTATAAAACGATACTACAAAGAATAAAATAAGATTATTAAATAATAAGCAAATATGAATAAGAAGAAATATAAAGATTATGACATGATCATACCAAATTGGTCATTACATAAAATTTGAATTTATGTTGTTATCTAACAACGAATTTAATCGATATAATATACAATAAAATTTAATCAAGAATCAAAATACACATGATATTTAAGCTAAATGATGCAATACATTATACGACAACAACCATCCAAATTAAATATATACGCCCATTTTATTATTTATCGGGACTAATGTCTTATATTTTAAAAAATTATATAATTCCATTTTTATTCTTTTAGGACAAAGCCCCTTTTAGTTTAAGGCCTAAACTTATGCCACTCATCTAATGACACGATGCTTCAAGAAAATTTAAGGCCAACAAGATAATTCCATGTGTTTAAATGTCGTGGCAGCTCTAGGTAAAACTAAAAACGAATCAAAAGATGCCAAGTGTTCAAAAAGGCGTGTCTTGGCCGATTTCAAGAATTTGTCTTACAATATATAGAGAGATACATGCATCAAAATAACGTTGCTTCACAGGAAAAAAAATGAAACAGAACATTGAAAGCTTGAAGTATTCCTTCTTGTTTACAGATTTGGTAACATTTTTACACAATGACTTTTGTTAGTTTTTAGAGATCTAACTATATATGGTTCCTTTCATAAAAAATATAAGGCAGTGATTATAATGGGTCCAACCGGACGGGAAGATCTAGCCTTTCCATAGATCTATTAGCCGATACAATTTCAGTAGAGGTCTTATATAGGGTCGTCATATGTCATTCTCTGGAAAAAGATTACTACATCCAAAGTCTCCTTATTTGTGACTATATATCAAGTCTTTTTGTACACTTCTATTTTGTCCCTATTCATAACTTCTATTAGAAAATCTTTGGCTAGATCTATTGAAAGTTTAGATTTTTCCGTTCTTGTTGCTCCCATAAACATCACCACTTATTTAGGGTATTTCCACTCCAGAGCATATTCCTATAAGAGGCTTTCATGGGATCTTTAATTCCATAGTTAGACCCTATGTTGCTCGGACTCTGATGCAGATGTCTGCTAAAATGTAGATCTAGAGGTCGGACCCTCTATGATAAAAAAATTTAACATTCGTGGATATAGATCCTTGTATGGATACGGCTACGGGAATTTGGTTAAAAATAATTCAAGTCTCTATAGATAGAGTTATGAAAAAATTATGAGATATTATGCAATTCGAAGTTGACAGTTTTGGGGTAGCGGGCAATGTTCTCACGAAAAAAACCACAAATTCTTAGACCCGAAATTTCACTTTTGTCGTTAATTGGAGCTTCCCTGGAGCTCTCCGGAGCTCATCTTTAGATGGTGGTGAAGTCCTCTTGCTCATTTCTCTGGAAAAGGTAAACTCTTCCCTTTGTTGAATTTTCTTTTGTCTGCTTTGCTTGTAACTAGGTTTTTTGCTTGATTGTAGATTAGATTTAGTACTAATTATTTCCTTTATTGATTTCGATTTTTCCGTTTAGTTTATAGAGTTACTTATTAATTTGCTAGTATGAGTTATTTATGTTGATCTTGTTGTTATGAAGAATGATATGTGTCTTGACTAATGTTTAAGATTTGCTCTTTTTTCTGAGATTTTTTCGATCTTAGGTCAGTTCTCATCTCTTTTAATCTGATATAATTTTGTTCTAGATAGTTTTAGCTTCCAAAGTATAGTATGTCTATTGTTATGACCCTCCAGGTCATTTTCTTTATTTTCCGATCCCGTTAGTTTTTAGACCATTCTTGTAGTTATAATTATGACTTGCGGGGATTGACAGTTCGTTCGTCAGGTCGTTCGTTCGATTTTGTGCAAGTTTTTGTATTTTGGAGCCTTTGAACTTGAACGGTTGAGTTTAGTCAAAATTTCAAGAAGATGGTCTCAGAATGCAACTCTGATGGTTTCATCAGCTCCCAAAGGGCCATTTTAGGCTAAGGGCATGCTTGGTTTGGGCCCCAAGACTTGTGGTGTAAGTTTGTGTCATTAGGCTTGTGCTACATGTTCGTTCTTGATCTGAATTTCCACCACTTGTTTCCTATTTCTATTCTTTATTTCCTCGCTACTTTAGTATCTCATTTTTAGTTACTTGTGCTATGCTTTTCTTATAACTTTTTGGTTATGCTTGTGCTATCTTTTGAGCTCAGTTGGTTGTTGCCTGATGAGTACTATTTTTGGTAATCATACTATGATTCTGCCCCCTGCAGATTGTAGTTGAGTTATCGCACTTTATTTTGAGTCGTACGATGAATCTTGGGATTTCAGAGATTAGGGTGAGTTTGTGGCGTCCAGAGCTACCGGTTTCCGTCTGTTTTGGCTAGGCTTAGTCTTTGTATTTTATTTAGAGACAACTTGTACGTGTATTGTAATTATTAAAGCCTTGTACTCCTATTTCAGATTAGATGCTCAACTACTAACTGATTTCGGGTCTTGGGATGGTTTTGTTGATTACCCTTTCTCTACTTTGTTCTATGCTCTTACTTCGTGCTGTTGGCTTCCGCTTGGTAGCCCGTTCTTATGGCTCCGGACTATGGGTTAGGCTTACCTACTGGTGGGGTGTAGTAGGTGCCATCATGACCTGAGAAATCGGGTCGTGACATCTATAGTTCATGATTATTTTTGTTTCCTTGTCTACCTCATCTAAATTAGTTACTGTTTGTACTGGTGTCTTTCCTGTCCAGTTCCTTCTGATCAACTGTTGAGTTATTACCTTATTTTCTGTCACACCTCAGACTTCGATCAGATTTTAGTTTTGGGTCAAGTTCAAAGGACCATACCTTTTAGCACATAAAGAGTTATGTGGCCCATGAGGTATCAAATCGAAGTTCTATCAGTCCTCTTTCCAACACCACCAAGTTTGCTAAATTTTGAGCTATGAGTAAAAAGTTATGGCTGTTTGAGGAAAGCCGCCCTAATTAAGATTTTTCTTCCGTTTAAGGAAGCGTATTGGTCTTTTGCTTAACCCACTAAACCTAAAACGTTTTTCTCACCCAAATAAGGGTCAAACCTAATTTAAACCAGTTTTACACGTTCCTAAATGCTTAGAGTTTGAGAGAAGGGTTTCAAGAAGAGCAAAAGAGGGTTTTCAAGGGTTGAAGCATTTCCCCAAAAACAAGGGTTCTTTCGAGGTATGTAGGCTTCTCATAGAATTAGGTTTGTACTCCCTCATGCCAATCATGTAATTTCATTCATGAATTCGCCTATGACATTGTTTATATTGAGATTCTTGAGAAGTTATTGAGTTTTAGCCCCATTCTTTATCAAGGAGGTTTTTGAGTTCTTGAGGTGAGGATATTGCGAATGAGTGATGTTTCTTAATAGATTTTGAGTGGGATTTTATTTAATTTATGTTGGGTTTATGAATCGAAGAGAGTTTTTGAAGATATCATTTGATTCTAGATAAGTTAGGACTTGAATTTGAGCAATAAAATATGTTAGATTTCTGGGAATGAGTGTGGTGGGGTGGGATGAGCCACCACTGCGCTAGGACTATTGTCCAGTAGTTTGGGGCCTAGAAAGGCGTGCCACTCAGTGCACCCCAAACATTGTCCATTAGATGAGGGGTTGGCGTTCCGTTCCACTCAGTTCACCAGGGTCTCTAGGTCCCTTACTCTCTCGTCCTTCTTTCCGGGTGTGTTTCTGCGAACCGTTCCTGCGTTCCCTTCTTTATATTCACTCTTAAAGTCTTCATTAATCCTTGAGAGATCATGTTTATCCTAATTACATCTCTTAATTACAATTTTTAAATTAATGTAAAGTTAAGGGGAAAGTTCAAGAGGACCTTTTGAGTCAAAGTTGAGAGCCCTTTTGCAATTAACTAAAGATTTGAACTAAGTCTTGAGTAAATGAGTATGAGGATGAAGAGAGTTAAGTTTCATGTTTCAAAATGAGTAGAAGGGAACTAAGTATTCCCAAATATCTTATACTTTTACATTTAAAAGAAAGAAACACCGATTTCTAAATGAGTTTACAAGTTTAGAGGATTTTGGTGTATTACCTCTTTTAAGAGGATATTTTGAGTAATTACCTCAAATTGAGAAAGAGTTATGTTTTAAAGGAGTTATAATTTGTCAGTTCTGTTAACTATATATTGCTTTCAGCTTCCCCTTACATGATCACACATTCAATGTACTGATGTCATTCGACCTGCATCTTTTTATGATGCAGATAAAAGTGTTCATGGTCATCAACAAGTGCTCCATTAATACCATTTGCATTGCACTTAGCTTTGGTGAGCCTCTTTGCTTTCTGGAGGATTCCACATTTACATTTTTGGCTTTGTAAAGATGTCATGGTTCTTGTCCCGACATCTATTGTACTATATAGAGGCTTCATATACAGTAGTAGTTGAGGATTCTTTCACGGTTTCCCCTTGTTGATGTTTTGAGACTTGGAGAATATTACTGATGTTTATTTAAGTAAATTCAAACCTTTATTGATGCTGAGTTGTTTTCAGAGTTTATGAGATAAGTTTTGTTGTTGGAATTCCCATTTTACTTGAGTAAGTCTTCCTCTAAGTAGTGAGCAAGGACAAGGGTTCGCTTGGTGACCAACGATGGTTCCCGAGTGCCGGCCATGTCCAGGGTGTAGGCTCGGGGCATAATATTTTCCTTGTTCAGTCCCATATTCATGGTTTCTTGTGTATCTTTAAATAATGTTAATTTCCTATCACTAATGGACGCTTATCTTTGCCATTTTTGTGCATGAATTCATTCTACTGGACTCCCTATTTTCACTTTCCATTTCGAAGTTGGGCCTCGTAGGCCCAAATTCTTCTGATTTAGTCTTCCTAGGCTTGAAGTTTGAAAAGGAAGCTAATATGAAAGGATCGTAAAGCTAATATTGTAGGGGTAAGGCGAAGAAATTTGCAGGTTCAAATTAAATGGGCAAAGACACAAAAAAATTGAGTCTCCAATCCGGGCTCTTCTAAACCCCTCTTCAGCTTATTTCATCATTTTTGATTATAGTTAATTATTTTCATCATACATTTTAGTTAGATTTATTTCTATTGTAAGTTTAGTTTACAATTATAATTATTTGATTTTAATTCTATTTTGTTGAATAATGCCAACATCCTGCCTATGGCAAGGCCCATGACGGGCTGGGTGGCTCGGGTCAGAGTCATAATTGAACATGGCTCTTGCACATGGCGCTTGCTTGGTGGTCTTAGTTATGAAACAAAGTTGCGCCTTTGCTATCTGCTATAGCTTTTGGCATGATTGTAAGCGCTTGATCCTAACAAGTGGTATCAGAGCCAAGGTCGTGAGTTCGATTCCCAAGAGCAACAATTTGCATGAGGCATGTGTTGGGAGGGTAATTGTTGAGTAATGTCAACATCCTGCCTACGGCAAGGCCCACGAGGGGAGGGGTTGCTCGGGTCAGATTCATAATCGAGCATGGCGCTTGCTTGGTGGACTTAATTAAGAAATAAAGTTGTGTATTTGCGATCAGCTAGCTTTTGGCATGATGGTAAGCGCTTGATCCTAACATATTAGTGGTAACTTGAATTAATTTTTTAGTAAAGTTTTCATTTTTGGGATTCAAGGTATCTTTACTTCGTCAAATTATTTCACTTATCATTTTTGAATGATTATCAATTTTTGTTCATCCCTTGTTCAATTTCTGAAAAATGAACTCAAAGTTTCTTTAAATAATCAATTCAAGTTTCTCTTATAGCATGTTTTAAATAAAAATAAAAAAACATCAAGTTTTAGTCAAATAAATGATTCGCCGGATAACCCCATATAGTTAGCAGATATTTCAAGTGATACCACCTTCATGAAATTGAAATAGGAACCATGTACCTGTTCTTTGGACTTCAAAAGATTTTTTTATTCTAGGTCATTTTGGGATTAAATGAAATGTTTCTTGATTTTCCTTTAACATTTAAGTGGCGACTCAATGACATTTTCAATTTTTTTGTCAAAAGTTGAAAGATTTATGACTTTGAATATTTTCAACGACTCTTTACCTTACACTTTTCAATATTGTGATAAACCAAATTCAGCGAACTCCGGCTACCAGCGGCTCGAGACAGCCAAAGAAGAGAACAATATCTCTAAAGAATTCTTAAACTTAAAATGTTCTTTTATCCATCAAAAAACTCTTCACATCCAAATATATGCAAATGAGATTTGATTGCTGGAAAGTTGTATTGATCTGCTGGCGAATTGACATCCGCCATTAGAAGACAACTCTTCCGGTCACTAAATTACACCTCCAGACCACGAGAACAACATTGTCAATAACCTCACATCTTCTCCACTCAAAGATGAAGTCACACTTGACGTCCTCCATATCAACTTATCGATCGTTGATATCTTCCCACCTCTTGAAAACATACCAACGAAACATTGTATAAAATTAATACATGAACAAATTTTATACAATATTTGAAAACTTACCAACCAAACGTTGTTTAATATAAGTACATGAATAAATTTGATCCTATTTACAAATCAATCATGGTATAAAATCATTACATGAATAACAAAGATATTCGTGCAATAGATGTAACTTAAGCCAGCTACCAAACAACCCAATAAGGTTATGGATGGATAGAAGATTGGTGCACCAATTTCAGGTGTCGCATATGGAGGTTATCAATTGAATATCACGAAGTGTGCTTTGATATATTACCTCGGGATCTTGCCGATCTTGTGAGAGGTTGAAAGATTCGTGTTGTTGTTATTAGCTACTAGTTATTTTGAATTTGTGACTTTGTTTGTTGAGTTAAAAGTGGGTTTGACGTGATGACGACCTTAATTCCTTATTCATTGGTTATGGGTCATTTTTGCAGCCTAGTTGATTCTTGCATAGTTGTATTACCTTTGCTTTGCCAAACTTCTTAAAGGCAACTTCGGGGATTCGATTAAAATGTATGTTAAGGCTACTATTTCTCTTCTGGCATGATCCTAATTGTCTAAGCTTTCTAAGGCCGGTACATTTTAATTTTTTAACCTGTAGCCTTTGTCCTATTGGTTTGGCTACCCGAATATGAAATAATATCTATCAATGTGTCTCACTCTGAGCCTACACCCTGGGCGGGACTGACACTCGAGAACCATTGTTGGCCCCAAGTGAACCCTTATCCTGTCTTCACTTATAGCGGAAGACTTAAATAACAAGAAACAATCTCAAAGGATAACTCATGCAATATCTTAAAGAAATATTAGACTAGCCGAAATGGCAACTCAAGTCTTAACATCAACAACTAGAAATAGAAAGACTAAAGAACTATAACTACCAATTTATGAAGCCTCTAAAACAAAGAGGGATGTCGGGGCAAGACCCCCGACAACTACCACTCTGAGCTAAAGTGATGATGCAGCGTCTCACCCACGCTACCAGAATTATACTATACCTTTCCGTGATATGGAACATCTCAACTATGTGGATCCACTAGTCTGTGCTAAAAAGCGCTAAGGAATCATCTAAAAAGTATGCCCCTTTCTTACCCACAATGGCAACATGGTTTATTGAAACTTGAGTTATTATAAACTTATGCCATATCAGTGGCCAATATTGCTCCCGAAATATACTCAGCTTATATGCTCTAAAACAAAACTCTTTTTGTGGTTTGATATAATTACTCAAAAACTAGCTCAAAGGCTCTCATGGAAATCGGTGTTTCCTTTCTTGTTTCTATGTGAAAACATTTTAAAATCTTGGGAATACTTAGTTCCCGTATAATATTTTAAAGGAAATGAACTTTACTCTTACTCTTTACTCAACTCAAAATTCAAGCCTTAAAACAAAGTTAAAATGTTTGTGAAAGACTCTTGGAAAACTCCATGAACTTCTCATCTTAACTTTCCTTGAATTAAATTATGGATTCAAGACTCATGATCTCATGTTTATGGATAATTTCATGGTGTTTAGACGTACTTTAGAGTGTAGAAATCAACTAGAAAACTTAGGTACGTTGCTAGGGAACTCAAACAGAAAGAAGTGAGAAAAGATGGAACATCTGGCGTCCCTGGCGCTCTGAGTGGCACAGGGCGCCAGAGGGAAAAATTCAAAAACTGGGTCAAGCACTTTGGCTAGAGCGGTGCCCTAGATCCCAAATGTCAGAAGTCCCTTTGGGACGCTCTAAGTGGCGCGGCTCCCCAACCCCCCTCCCCAGGTTTTTGACGAATTTTCTTGCTCTTTTTTCAACTCTAAACCCTCTAGGTTCAATTGGTTTTTTTCCCAATTACTTAGATTAGACTATATCACAAAAATATGTAGGAATATACTCAAAATCACATCTAATTTCATGAATAAAACTCAAGAAACTTTGCAACAACTTCAACAACAATAACCCACAAGAACTTAAACAAATTTCATCAAGAAATCATAATCTTTTCTTTCAAGAACACAATTACACTGAATTCAATCATTATTTGTTCGTGGGTGAACTAATCCAATACTATGTGATCTCATATACCTCGTAGTATTGAATCCTTGGCGAAATCCACAACCAAAATCGCAAGAACTTGACGAATCTTTAACTTTTCTTCTCCTTTCTCCTCTTTTTCTGTTTTCTCCAAGCCCTAGTGTGTTTTGTTAAATGTGTAAACTGATCTAATTCTGATTAGAACCCAATTAAGCTTTGTAGAGATGTTGACTGGGCCTTTCAACTCGAAGGCTTAATTTTAAAAGAGATATACTTGTTTCTTTTATTGAGTGTTTGTTGCTTCTATCTCTACAATTAGAAAATAGTTCAGCAAAGTCGGTTCCAGACTATGTTTTGCCATAAGGTGTCAGTTGCGCTACTCGAGTTAGGGGCGTGACATCAATAATGTGTTTTATTAAAAAATAATAATTAGATTGATTTTAAGAGTCGCCACTTAATATTTTTTTTTAAATCAAGAAAACTATTTTTTCAAAAGATTAAAACAGTAAATCTAATTAAAATATTTAAAGGGGGTTTGGAGTTCATACGTACATTCCGAGAAGGTGTTAGGCAGTCGAAATGTACGCTAACTTGCGGTTGATCGACGATTTGACTAAAATTACTTTCAAACTAACTTTTAAAATTTTAACTAAATTTAAGAAAAGAAAGAAAATTTTAAGTTAATACTTTTAAAGGGAAGATTTGGCATAATTCATATTGAGACAAAATAATTAATATGTAACTAAATATATAAATAAATAATAGATATTTCAAAAATAAGAAAGGCTATCTTGGGAAACTTAAATAAATTAAACCATAAGAAACAAAAAAAGTTAGTTAATCAATAACAATATAAATACACGCGAAGGGAGGAAATATTGAACTTGAGCCTTTCGCCCAAATTCGAAATCCTGATAACCTGTCCTAAATCTAAAAGTGATCCAAAACAATGGGCTTCACCCATCACACCTACTAAACCTGTTGTGCCAAAAGAGGTGGGCTTTGGCCCAAATTAATTTGAAGAGCTTCTGGAAATATGCCCAAGCTTTTGGGCCTTCTGCGTATACACCACTGTCTATCTTCAAGTTGGAATTGGATGCCGTTTGCGTCACCCTGAAATTGATGACACTGTATTGCTTCCTCTGTTTGTTGTATCCGTTGCTATTGTCCCGTTGGACTACTGCGTCGTTGGAATTAGAAGGGAAAATGGGTTGGGTCGGGTAGTTGTTACTTACGCATTGGGTTCGACTGAATTGAAATAAGGGAATTGAGGAACTGGGTTTGAGAAGAAATGGGTCTGGATTTTATGGGTTTTCTAGAAGAAGAACGTACAAGGGTTGTCTGGAAATGAGATAAAATGGGTTGGGTATTTGTTGAATTCGAAATTGGCAAGATGGGTTAATGGGTCTTAATGTATTATTGAGGAAAACTAAAAAAGAATATTGGTTGGAACAATTGGCCCATTTATTGGGTCTTATAAAAGATAAGGGAGGGGTTAGAAATGGCTAAAATCGCAAATAAGTAATAGCCGAGTGAGTTTCGATTATAGTCAAATTGAAATTAGTCGGTGAATTTGGCCTATATTTAAACAAGACGGATTTTCATAAATTAATTAAGGAGCTTCTTAATCTTAAACGAAATAAAATAATAATTTAAACACAAACTAATTTATTCAAAATTAAAAATATAATTCGAACTAAAACTAAATTAATAAAATATTTATTTTAACAATGTAGAAATCTTTTTATATGATTTTCAAATATAAAATATACTAGTTATATATAAAATTATATAAAATATATTTATTATTTAAAAACATTAAAATGACTAAAAACACGTTAAAGCTCAAAAGATATGTTGGATTTTTTTTTAAATTTATTTATAAAACTAATTATTCCAAATCGTATGAAAATTAAGAAGTTCAAAAATTAATTCCATCGTGGAGAGTCAAAATTGGGTGTCAACAATTGTCCCTCGTTTGACTTGGATTGATGAAAGAAATTTGAGGCAAATGAAATTGACGAATCCAATTTTGACCGACCACATCTTCATCCTTCCAAAAAGGGTTTTTGGTACGGACTTTAAGAAATATGGCCGGGCCCTGGAAATGGGTTTCCTACATATCTCAGGCTATATGAGAATTCAGGTCACTTGTAGTTCAATACGCTTAATTCAACGCACGATTTTGAAAGAATTCAAAAGTCATCCTGATACCGAATTATGAAGAGACCGGAATGCTCGAGAATAAGATTTAAGAGCAAATGTTGGAATACAGTCGAGTTTTCAACACTGATCCCGCCTACATATCCCTCAACTTAGGGAATCAGGCTGCTTGTAGTTCAACTCTATCGGTTGAAAAGGAAATCTATTATGCTAGATCACCTTTTGGTTCTGAAAAAGTGACAAAATAAGTTTAGTATGAAAGAGAGGCTTGCAACCTCTTAGCCATGAATGTGGAGCTCTTCACATCCATAAGTAAGAACCTACATGGACGTAATTTCCAAAGCTTTTGGTGCATTGTCACTCGAATTGGAAAGTTGCTCCTGGTGAAAAAATTAAAAAATTTCGATTGCAAAACCAAAACCGATAAACCTAAAGAACAACCCACATGCCTTCTCATAGGGGTGTGGTTTGATTGTGGTGGAAGTCGCTCCTCGGCTCGCGTCCTAAGATTTTGATACTCTTCTTCGGACTATGTCCCAGTTTGCGGCTAAGAAAAAGTTTCACGTTATGCTGCATCCTTGTTGATGATGTCCTCACATGTGGTTTGATTTGAGAATTCATCCTCTTGGATGCTCTCGACAAAGACTGAAATAAACTTGTTAGTAGAAACTGTAATTGGAAAAGTGGAAGCATCTCTTACGATGCTTTTCTGTTACTTTTGCTGTGAAAGATATCACATTAGTATGTTCAGTATATGTCTGCACACTCAAAGTAAATAATTACTAGACATAGTGTCGCTCTAGCTAGCGGTTTAAGTCAAAAATAAAGAAAGTTCATTCATATAACAGATGAGTATATATTTATGAATAAGCATAAACATTTTTTCAACTAGATGAGGAAATAAAGATGTATTGAGAGTAAAAGATAATGGATACCGCTTTTGAACACAGCATGTCCATTACAACTCATGATTTGTTGCAGATTTGGAGATGTCATTGCTTGTTTTCTGCATGGCAAACTCCGGTAATCTCTGTAATGAGCTAGATGGCTCAATGATTATCCAACTGTAACAAGGTGGATGACTCAATAATTATCCAATTGTAACGAGGTGGATGACTCGATAATAGTTCAACTATAACGAGGTGTATGACTCGATAATAGTCCAACTATAACGAGACGGATGGCTCGATGATATTCTTTTCTCAACCTGCGCTAAGAAAAAGGAAAAATTCCACGTTGTGCTGCATCTTTTCTGATGTCGCCTGCACCTCTGGTTTGATTTGAGAATTCATCCTCTTGGATGCTCTCGGCAAAGAATGAAATAAACTTGTTAGCAGAAACTATAATTTAAATAGATAAGTGATATGGTTTACCATATTCGACACATGTTCTTTTCTACAGATATTTTGACGTTAGCCTCCATTGGTTTTGACGTAATAGATGATGAATTGATATGATGTAGATAATGATGTTTCATTGATAGAAAGATGATGATCTATTGGTAAGATGATGGTCCATTAGTAGTATAATGCTGTTATATGATAGGATGATGATGCCCCATTGGTAGAATGATGTTGATGCTCCATTGATAGGACGATGATTCTTCGTTAATGATCCATTGGTAGGATTATGTTGATGCTGCATTGATAGGACGATGATTCTTCGTTGATGATTGATTGGATTATGTTGATGATCCATTGGTAGGATTATGTTAATGCTCCATTGATAGGATGATGATTCTTCGCAGATGATCCATTGGTATGATTATGTTGATGCTCCACTGATAGGACAATGATTATTCGTTGATGATCCATTGGTAGAATTATGTTGATGTCACTCTGGGTGATGACGTTGATGCTCTATTGATAGGATGATGATTCTTCATTGATTATCCATTGGCGGGATCATATTGATATTCCATCGATAAAATGACGATGATGTCCCTCTCGTGGGTGATATTATCTTATTTGATAATACTGTAGAAATGTCCCTATGAGGGGTTTCACATTACTGAGTTTGATATCGACACAATTTGTGAATATTCCTCAAATGTTTTGATGCTAAAAAGTGTAATTTGATGTCACAATAGATTTGTACATCTTGAGAGCGATGTTTTCACTTGCTCATGCTTTGCTAGAGATTTGAACGAGGTGTCGTTACTCATATTTTGAATTGTTTCTTTTCTTCTGAAAAACTTCAATGACTTTCTTGCATTCATAGAAAAGCTGTCAATTGGAGAGCTCCTCGCCCTTTTGACTTCTCCATATTCTTTGAATGGAGGAATATGATGATCTTGAGGTAAACTTATAGACCTGCATCCACAAAAAAATTGTTAGTTTTTAAAACAAATTGATATGTGTTAAGCTCTTCAATCGCTTGCTCATTGTCTTGCTATCTTCAGTTGATCACTCTGATCTCTTGCTTCTCGATAGACATAAGATGAAATTATACGAAACGTTGGTCATATCAAAAGTCTTAAAAAGTACTTTCAAAGGAATAATTTGGGAAATGTCATGTCATACATAGCTTAAATGAACGTCTTTGGTTTGAAACTTCGGTGTATTCGATAGTTTTTCTGGAGAATTCAAAAATCCTTAAATCTTGGGAAATATCTGACACGGTCGTCCCGAAATCTGCTATAAATGAAAGGTTTTGTAGTTGAATCTAAAATCCAAAGGTGTCGTAGATTGTTGTAGTTGACTATGCGATGCCTGAGATATTTGAAGTTAGCTTTAAACTTCTAATATGCTTGAAATATTCAAAATTTACTACAAACTTCTAATGATGCTTGAAGAAACTTTTGAGGCCATCCTCAAATATTTCTGGCCCAATTAGATGTCTTGGGATATCTCAAACTGTCGATATATGACTTGTAGAATTGTTTAGGTCCTCTCAAAAATTTTGTCCCAGTTGCGATTCCCAATGTATCTTCAGTCTTGACTTGTTGTAGAGATCTTCTTTTTTGAGAATTTTTGTGTCCCTCTTAAAAATTTTGTCCCAGTTTCTATTATGAATGAAAATAGAAATCTTACGGGAGATATGACCGAACCGTTATGGAGCCTACGTATCCCGTTGATGCAGGAATCAGGTCAAACGTAGTTCCCCTCTTGAAGATTAAAAAATAACAAAATTTAACTAAGGAAACAACCGAGGCCGACACAGGCCGCCTACGTATCTCAATTTTGAGAATTCAAGTAGAACGTAGTTCAAATACAAAAAGGAAATATTGAAAATATATGAAGGGGTGACCGAAGCCAAAATAGGCCGCCTACGTATCTCATTCTTGAGAATTCAGGTCAGACGTAGTTCATTACAAGAGATAAAATTCTAACTACAGAACATAAGACGATTACAAACAAACGATGCGATTACAATGAAAGAAATATAAGAAAGTCTGAATCTTCAAATATCATAGCTCTTGATAGCATCTGCGTTAATTGGTAACTTGAGATGAATGTCTATGTTCAACCACGACATGTGATCCAACAAATGCATCGATGTATATTCTAAGTAAGTTGTTGAGTTCTCTTTTCCGAGCTTCTCTCAGATGGACCATGATTCTGACTTCTTTGACACAATCATTCTTTTCAGATTTACAATTTATGTCTCATCTGGATTTGACTTACCCTGAGTGTCGAACTGTTTTATATCTTTTGACAAGGTGTTCGAATATCATGATCTCCTCGTCATGCTCTTCAAACTCATCTTCATCTACCTCATTTTGTTCATTCAGCTTGTGACATGACATGATATTGAAAGGTTTATAAAATTATTTTTACTGAAACCAAAAACAAAGACTGTTGGATAGAAAAATTAAAGCAAGAAAACTATTTTTTTTGCAATAGAAGAGGCTTTCATTGAAAATAAGGAAATACAAACTTTGACCATGAGCCATTTGCCTTTTTCAAAACATTATGAGGGAAATTAAAACATAATTAGGTAAAATAACACAAAAGGTGGGTTCCGGGCCTCATTCGGACTACCCCCCATTTTAGAAATAGCATAAAATTTATCTTTGTCTATCAAGATGAACGAGGAATCCAGAGCGGAGTGGAAGTCAAATTAAGAACTTGCTCCATTGGCTCGACATCTCGTATGATTGGTCTGTGTCAAAAGAGGGTCAGAACAATAAGGGGATTAATCATATTCCACCAAAGTATTTGCCTCATTTACATCAGTTCTTTTTGGTAGAGGAATATGTCAATGATGATAGTCTTGGAGAAGGAATTGGGGATCTTTTTGAAGAAGGTGATGATGCGCCCAAGAAGATGATCCCCAATTCCTTCTCCAAGACCATCATCATTGGCATATTCCTCTACCAAAAAGAACTGATGTAAATGAGGCAAATACTTTGGTGGAATATGATTAATCCCCTTATTGTTCTGACCCTCTTTTGACACAGAAACAAAAGCTTGATAGAGTTTCATGCTCGTAAAATTGAGTTTCTCACTTATGCTTTTGAGAAGCTACAACTTTCTCGAGGTTGTTAGGACCAATCGGGACTATCGCCTTTACTATGCACCACTCATCCTCCATCTCTATCGTATTGATAGTAGTACCTCTATAGTTCGGCAGAGGATTACTGTTGACGTTGGGTACAGTAGTCTTGACCATTTTCTGGTCGATCAATTCCTGAGACATGTGCTTCAAATTAATACAGTCTTCAATATCATACCCAACACCGTTGGAATGATACACACATCTTTGATCGGCTCGGTAAAATCTTGAGCTAGTATCGACTGGCTTAGGCTTGACAGGATGAATAATACCTACCGCACTCAATCTTTCAAACAACTTCTTCCGACTTTCAATGAGAGGAGTAAACTTTCGAGCAGGTTTCTTCTCAAGTTATGGACGGTGGGAATCATAACTGCCTTGCTGATGGGGAGGCATTTGACGATAATTTGGGGTGTTTTGACGGGGAGGTGCTTGAGGCTTTGGGTCAATCATGTTAATAGCGAATCCTCCACGATTCATCAGTGAAATACCATTGGCATCAGAATTGACAGCTTGAAAAGTGACGATTATTTGATCAATTAAGTCTTGAATTTTTTGCTTCAAGTTGATGCAATCCTCAGTGGTATGTCCAGCACCCCCTGAATGGTAAGCACAATGAAGATCAGACCTGTAAAGTCTGAAATTGATATTTACATTTTTTGGATCAATTGTTTTATTAGACCAGCCATTTTCAATCTCTCAAAGAGTTGGGTTCGACTTTCAACCAATGGAGTAAAGACTCGAGAAGATTTCTTCAAAAACTCCAGACAAGAAAGATTGTAATTATTTCTTGAAGATGGAGGTACTTGATGGTAACTGGAAGGATTTTGGCGAGTAGGTGCTGGTGTTTGGAAATTTTGGTATTGTGGAGCTTGGTAGCTATGAGGGGCATTTGGGTAATTTGGCAATGCAACTTGGTAGCTTGATTGAGCATTTGAGTAATTTGGCAATGAAGCTTGGTAATTTGGATGATTTGGTGGTGGAGTTTGGTAATTTGGTTTGATGGAGTAAGGATTTTGTGGAGATAAAAGGTAGATTTTGGATGGAAAAGACTTTCGAACATTGAGACCAGCATGCCTCTTTGATTTTTGGCTTGATTCAAATGAGATAGAGGAAACATCTTCCCTCTTCCTCCTCAATGGCCCCGAAGATTCATCTTGGGGAGTCATTCGGATGATTTTTTCGGTCTTGAGACCGTCTTCAATACCTTCACCAATTTTGACTATCTCACTGAACTTTCCTCCTAAAATGAACAACATCCTATTGTAGTACTCCGGCTCTTGAATGCGCACGAAGACTTCAATAATCTCTTTCTCGGTCAGGGAAGGTCTAACCCTTGCAGCCTCTCTTCTCAAACGGTAGGCATACTCTCGATAGCTTTCAGTAGAATTCTATTTGATTCTCTCCAAAGAGTATCGATCGGGAATGAATTCTACATTGTAACCAAACCTTTCAATGAATTCTTTAGCCAAAGCATTCCAACTTTGCCACTGCTTGATTTCTTTAGAAATAAACCATTCCAATGTTTCTCCTTTTAGACTTCGACTAAAGAGTCGCATCAACAAAGCTTCATCCTTCCCTACTCCAATAAGTTGATCAGAAAAAATCCCTCAAATGAGTCAAAGGATTTTAAACTCCACTAAAAACATCAAATTTTGGTACTTTAAAACCTTCTGGAAGCTCAAAATGTGGATGGCGAAACAAATCTTCATAATTCAACCTCACAATGTATGGGGTGTATTGAAAGTCCTTCATTGCATTCATGACTTCCTCTCTGATGCCTTGCTCAACCTTTCCTTTTATGACCTTCCACTCCTTCTCCTTCTTCTCACAATCATCGAGTTCAAAATGTGTGGTAAATAGAGGGTATGATTCTGGCGATATTGAAATATGACAAGCAGTTTTTAGAGGAATGGGTTGAGTGGTAGGTGGATTTTGGACAATTTGAATAGGGGTTTGATGGACCGAAGGAAAATTCTGGAAAATGTTGGTGTTTGGATTTTGAGGAGTAGGTAACTTTTGGTGTGAGGAGCTAGCATGATGTGGGTTAAGGGTGGTTAAGTCGATGATAGGAAGTTTTGGATTTGTAGCAGTGGACGAATTATTTGGAAAACGTTTGGATGTTGGATTCGAAGTAGGAAAATGGACTGGAGGTCTTTCATTGTCTAGAGTAGAAATGTTGGCAACAATAGCCAGATTCGTCAAATCTCGAGACTTATCTATTTCATCCCTCATTTCAGCAATCTTTTGGAATAATTGTGCAATCAACTTGTTCTGTTCACCAATGATGGGGTCATTCATAGTAATTTCGGTCAAATCAGTGTTATCAACTTTTTCAACCACTTTTCCTTTGCCTTTTGACAAACATTGGTCGGAGAAGGAATCTTTGGGGTCTTTAGACCTTGTGAAGTATGGATGTTCAGTCATTTTATCAACACATATCAGTTTTGAGTACCTCACAAAGAAAAATAACTCAAAGACAAATGTGTCAGTCTGTGTCAGTGATAAATAGTACAAAATATTACACACATTACTGTAAACACATAAGGGTTGCTTCATTTGAAGATAAACTAGCCCATAAATATAGAGAAATGACTAAATAGATAGGAATTTGTCTATTTGATTTTGAGATTAGTGAATCAGAAATGTCGACTTGAGTCGAGAGACAAGTCGATTGTATTGTCATACTTCTGATTTTTGATTGAGATGAATGTCCCATCCTATTGCAATAGTTGGAAAAGATAGGATTTTAGGCTGCCTACGTATCTCTCAGAGGAGAATTCAGGTCCTACGTAGTTCGAGCTTCCTTTTTGACTTGAGACCAAAAATTGACCTCTTTCGAGACGGGAGAGTAAGGATTTGAAAGTGAAGTTCAATTTTATTTTTTTTGAAAACTAAAGATTCGAAGAATATTTTGGACGCACTTTCGATAGTAACTTAATATTTGTGCTTAAGGGATTCTAGAAAATTTCCAAAATAGTAGGCTAGAACATCTTCAAACAAAGCAGCATATTCACATAAGCAGTTACAACACATAAACAGTTATTACACGTTTTAAACAGATATGTGACCCTTTTGTGCCAAGGGTAGGCTTAACGATTTGAAGGATGTATAACGTTGTTTGAAACATCCCATTGCTCCAAAACTCAAATTTATACAAACTTTATAAATAAATTGAATGGGAATACATAATAGGGGAAATGGATGCAAATAATTAGTCTCACGCAGGGGTACAATCCTAAACTATGCTTCCGTGGAAGGTCTTTCTTCTTTCTTGATTTGTTGTCATCTCTGGATGTCCATCCCTTCTGAGTAGTAACTTTTGAAAATCCTCCTATGACTAGAAAAAACTATTAAAATTTACCCTCAACACCAAGGGACAATGACTTTTTTCAAATAGCATATACATCCTTCAAATTTAACACATAAATATGTACATCCTTTTAGGCCGTAGGCCGTTTTGGACTCAAGGTAGTCTTTCTAATGGACCCAACACGCCCTGGTTGTTAGGTCAACTTAGTTCAAAATGCTCTAAATTTGGGATTTGGTTTCGCTCTATGCTAGTTGACTAAGAGTGGTTTTCGAAAGACCGAAAACCCAAGTGGGCAACTTAGGCTGGAACTCACGACAACCATTGGACGCATGACGAACCAATAAATTACCGATCGTTCCGAAAAGGGTTGAGTATAAAAAAGTTCAGTTGCGGTTCCGCAAAACCGTCCTTTAATATACTATACATACAAGAGAATATGCCATGAAATGTAACGACAATTATATCAATTTGAACACATTAAGTGCAGATAAATAATTCAGCAATTAATAACAATTAGTCAAATAAGTCAAATCTTATGGTTAGATCTTAATTAACTGCCCATCAGAGTCGCCATTCTGTTTTATTTAAAAATAATAATTAGGTTAATTTTAAGAGTCGCCATTTAATTTTTAAAGAAAAATCAAGAAAACTATTTTTTCAAAAGATTAAAACAGTAAATCTAATAGAAATATTTAAAGGGGGTTTGGAGTTCATACGTACATTCCGAGAAGGTGTTAGGCAGTCGAAATGTACGCTAACTTGCGGTTGATCGACGATTTGACTAAAATTACTTTCAAACTAACTTTTAAAATTTTAACTAAATTTAAGAAAAGAAAGAAAATTTTAAGTTAATACTTTTAAAGGGAAGATTTGGCATAATTCATATTGAGACAAAATAATTAATATGTAACTAAATATATAAATAAATAATAGATATTTCAAAAATAAGAAAGGCTATCTTGGGAAACTTAATTAAATTAAACCATAAGAAACAAAAAAAGTTAGTTAATCAATAACAATATAAATACACGCGAAGGGAGGAAATATTGAACTTGAGCCTTTCGCCCAAATTCGAAATCCTGATAACCTGTCCTAAATCTAAAAGTGATCCAAAACAATGGGCTTCACCCATCACACCTGCTAAACCTGTTGTGCCAAAAGAGGCGGGCTTTGGCCCAAATTAATTTAAAGAGCTGCTGGAAATATGCACAAGCTTTTGGGCCTTCTGCGTATACATTATATATACACCATTGTATACGGGTGGTGTTTTGGGTCCGTAATTGTGCATTGCTTATGTCTATCAACTTTTTGACCTGTACGCTTGTATTTCACATTTTTGCTTTGTATTTCTGTATTCCGACATGTATATCATGTATACTGCCTGTATACAACCCTCCTTTGGGGTTTTTGAGACTTGCAAAATTTAATTTTTGGCCTACATTTATCGACTTCAACCTGTATGCCAGTTTGGCAGCTTGGTATGGGGGTTGACTCGAAGGAAAAAGAGGATTTGGGTCTCTATGGCCTATCTTAAAATGCAAGGATCGGAGGAAGAGTCTGATAGACTCCAACAGCGAACCGCATCCGAACAAATTGAGAGAAAAGAAAAAAAAAGGGAATCAAAATATGTACCATGTTACTGGAAGGATAAATTAAATAATTGATCACTTTAGTGCAAAACAACACAAACTAACGGAGACAAAAATTTAAGGTTAGCAAAAATTACTTCAACATTCAAACATAAGATAAGGAAAATGCTAAACGAATGCAGTAGGTAAAATCCATGTTTAACACATATTCATGGTTCCCTATTAAGATTCAATCTAGTCATAGGCACCATTTTCAGGGAATTAAGACACAAACAAGCCACTGAAACGATTAAGCTGATAAATTCTACTATTTTTGAAGAAAAGACAAATGCTTAGAATAAATGAAAACTCGTCAACAACAATCAGTCAATTTCCAATTGAAAGCGAAGGTTTTCCTAGACCACACCAACCACTGATCCAAAGACAATGAAATCAAACATATAAAAAGAACGAGGAAATAAGCTATGAGTTACTGAAACAAACGAAGAAATCATACGCTAATATTTAACAACTAATTAAATATTGAAATCAGAGAAGAATAAAAAAAGTTGGATAGTTGCACCCTTCCAGATCTACATGCTTTCAACTCATCGGAACTTGTTAAAAAAAATGAAAGACGAAGTTTCGCACTTCATAAATAGGCCTAAGAATGATCTCAATAATCATTCGTTTAAACTATTCAAAACTAGCAGCACTAAAAAAAACAAGATTGACTCGAAACAACTTTACAAAGTCATGCTAATAATACTTGAAATAGACTACCACATTCAAAGCAAAAGAGAAAGATGAACAATACTAAACCCAGCAAGATGAGACTATGAAAGCTTTTGGAACTTAAGCACAATAGAAAGTTACAAACATGACTTTACTAGCTAAAATAAAAAAAGATACAGACAACACTCAAATTGACAATTAAGAATTCTTTTACATACTAATCAAACAAAACTTCCAGCAAGAGAGAGAACCAATTTCGGTAATTAAACTACTCAATCTTAACACATAATAATCAATAAAATGATCAAGAAAGGTACACTTGGGACTAACAGAAATTAAACAAAGTAGAATTAAAAGTATTTTACCTCCTTTTGGGCAGCTACCGGGACGAAACTAACTAGAAAGCAGCAACTTCCACTTCTCCAAAGGAATTCCAAGTGATTCCGGTAAATCATCGAAGAAAACTTACGGAAAGAGTGTCTTAAAGAAATAATCGATGGGTTAATAACAGTATTTCTACCTCAATTTTTTGCTTCAATATTGTATATTTATGTAACCTCTATTTTTCCAATTTTCTCATCTCCTTAACAATAAGAACAAGAGAGTATTTATAGGGAAATAACTAGGTCGAATTTCGAGTTGATTTGGGGGGAAAATATGAGGGTAAAATCGAATAAGAACCAGGTAATTTTGAATTTCAAATCAAATTATATCTGAAAACTAAAGGAATAGCTGGAATTTCACACAAAGAACAAACATTCTCAACAAATCGCAACGGACAAGCGATGGGAGCCGTTCGATTCTGACACGAGGACAATCGAGGCGTTAAGATTTTGCAACCTTGCACTGCTCTCCGTACAAATTCGTATTGGGAGGCAGAAAAAGGAAAAACACGCGTGAGAGTTATTGCTTTCTGTCTATCTTCACGCTGGAATTGGACGCCGTTTGTGTCACTGTGAAATTGATGACGTTGTATTGATTCTGTTGTTTGTTGTATCCGTATCTATTGTCCCGTTGGACTGCTGCGTCGTTGGAATTAGAAGGGAAAATGGGTTGGGTCGGCTAGCTGTTACTTACGCATTGGGCTCTGCTGAATTGGAAAAAGGGAATTGAGGAATTGGGTTTGAGGAGAAATGAGTTGTTGGATTTTATGGGTTTTCTAGAAGAAGAATGTACATGGGTTGTTTGGAAATGAGATAAAATGGGTTGGGTATTTGTTGAATTGGAAATTGGCAAGATGGGCTGATGGGTCTTAATGTATTGTTGAGGAAAATTGGGAAAGAATATGGGCAGGAACAATTGGCCCATTTTTTGGGTCTTATAAAAGATAAGGGAGGGGTTAGAAATGGATAAAATCGTAAATAAATAATAGCCGAGTGAGTTTCGATTATAGCCAAATTGAAATTAGTCGGTGAATTCGGCCTATATTTAAACAAGAAGGATTTTCATAAATTAATTAAGCAGCTTCTTAATCTTAACAAAATAAAATAATTAATTTAAATAAAAACTAATTTATTCAAAATTAAAACTATAATTCGAACTAAAACTAAATTAATAAAATATTTATTTTAACAATGTAGAAATATTTTTATATGATTTTCAACTACTTATAAGATATACTAGTTATACATAAAATTATATAAAATATATTTACTATTTAAAAATATTATAAAATGCCTAAAAATACTTTAAAGCTCAAAAGATATGTTGAATTTTTTTATATATATAAAACTAATTATTCCAAATCGTTTGAAAATTAAGAAGTTCGAAAATTAATTCCATCGTGGAGAGTCAAAATTAGGTGTCAACATAATGGTCATTGAGTTATTATGTTATTCTGACTTCGACCAATTGTTATATAGTTATGCATATTTAATCCTAATTAACTTAGATAAATAAATGAGGGTAACCTTTTGTCAAGGTGGAGTCCAATCTTAATAAAAATAATAAAAGTTTTCATAGGGGATACATGTCATGCCCCGAGGCTACCCCCTGGATGCGGACACGGGACCTAGGATCACGAATGACCCCAAGTTAACCCTGCAGTCATATCATAAGCATAGTAAAGCAACTGAATCAATAAATATTGTTCGGACGCGAAATTATATAGGTAATCTGAAATGATAGAGAAATACCTATATATTGAATCTAAATATATGAAAACTGTGAGTTTGAATACAAAGGAAAAGTTAAACTCTAAAACTATAGTTGAATCTAACTATGTCTGAAATAAGCCTCTAACCTGACTCGAAGTGCTAGGACATGCCCCAACTAAATCTAACAAAACTAAAACGAAAGCTAAAAGCAAGAAAGATAATCATATCAATAGTCCTCGAAGAATGATGACTCACCACTAATGTTGCTGAACTGAAGATCGGGAACCGATCTATGCGTGATCTGACTGCTGAGGACCTGAACCTACATCATAAGAAGATGTAGTACAGAGTATGCGTCAATACTTGAAAGGTACTGAGCATGTCAGCTAGGATAAAGATGAACAATAACATAATTGAACAAGAAATAAAGCAATGATATAATCTGAACATGATAAGGATACTGAAGATATTGTACATGACTAAACTGAATGCAATGACCAAGTTTATAACATGCTAAGACTGAATACTGAACTATATTGATAACATCGTCAATGCAATCTGACTGAACTGTAAGGGAGCTACTAATAACCGATATAAATCAACATGAGCTAACTGTGGAGTCTAATGTATACGCCCCATCAAGAGGACCCAATATACCCTACCAGAGGTGTAGAGGCATGCTAGCGTGATCACTAAAATAATGCCCATAGAGGGGACTTACAACCTACGAGCCACGTAGTTCTGGGACTTGAGGGTGTCTGACCCTAGTCCACTCGGTATTAAGCTTATCCCAATTGATTATGTAATTTAACAGTTTATGGCTGAAGTTCTGTAATACTTGATATGTCACGCACTAAGGCTACCCTATGTACGCGGACATGGGACCTAGGATCACGAGTGACCCCAAACTGACCCTGATAGCATAATCATAAGCATACTAAAGATAAACTGAACAATTAAACTGTGCGGAAGCTAAATCATATGAAAATCTAAAACGATGGGGAATACCCATAAACTGTCTGAATATAAGAAAACTAAGAGTTTGAATACAAGTGAAAAGTCAACCTCTAACACCAAAGTGGAAACTAACAATGTATGAAGTAAAGCCTCTACTGACTAGAAATGATGGGACATGCCCCAGCTAGATCTAGTAAAACAGAAACTAAACTAAAAGGAAAAAAGATAAACATGTCTCTAGTCCTCGAAGAATGATGACTCACCACTGATGTTGATGAACTGAAGATTGGGAACCGATATATACATGATGTGACTGTTGAGGACCTGAACCTACATCATGAGAAGATTTAGCGCTAAGTATATGTCAGTACTTGATAGGTATTGAGCATGCAGTATAGGATAAAATTGAACAACAACATAACTGAATCAAACCATATATCTGAGTAATGACATGAGATAAGCATGATACAACTGAGAATACTGAACATAAAATACTGAATGTGATGACCAAGTTTATAACATGTTGAGACTGACTGCTGAACTATACTAATAACATGGTCAATACAATAGAGTCTGACTGAACTGTATGGGAGTTACTAATAACCGACATAAAATGACATGAGATAAATGTGTAGTATGATGTATACTCTACATCGAGAGGACCCAATACACCCGGCCAAAGTTGTAGAGGCATCCTAGCATGATCACTAAAATGATACCCACAGAGGGGGCTTACAACCTACGGGGCACGTACTTCTAGGACTTAAGGGTGACTGACCCTAGTCCACTCGGTATTAAGCTTCCCATATGAATAAGTAATTAACACTTTATGACTGGAATGTTGTAATACCGGATAGCTCAATATACTGACACGCAAACTGAGAATACAACATCAATATACTAACAATAATGCATTCAAAAACTGAGGCATGGTAATATACATCTGAACTTACAGACCTAACATGTGCAATTTATGAACTAAAAGAATTACATAGCTAGGGTTCTAAGTTTATGCATGAACCTGGGCAAAAATAATACTATAACATGATAATATGATTTGGATCATTCTAACACCTCAAAACCCAACAATTCTATCATTCAAGAAACCCTATGTCTAGATAAATATTAAGGGAATCAAGGTTCTGACTGAAATCTAGGGACCTAATGGATGAACAGAACCCACTAGTGAAATCCCACATACCTGGTGACAAATTCCGCGGAGAAATCTTTCAATTTTGGGTCTGGAACTGATGGAATCTTCTTGCGCTCTTGAACTAGGGTTTGGTCGTCCTTTTCTCTACTTTATGCTCTAAGTTTCTAAGTTTTGATGAATGATCTGACTTAGGTAAGTTCTAGTTATGTTTCTAAGCTAAAACTGACCAAAACCACATAATTGAAAGGGTTAAATGACATAGTTTAGGTGCCGAACGAATAGGGGAAAAGACAGAATTAACCTTACTTAAAATTCTGCCAGGGCTAAGCACGGCCACTTTCACGGAACGTGAAAAGGACCATGGACCGTGGGACCAGTCGTCGTCCATGGCCAGTGGATGTTGGTCGAGGGGGTTCTGTCCACGAGCCCCTAACACGGACCGTGAAGGTCCCTGTGTTCCTCACTTGGGCTGCGGTCTGGAGGCTCAGGTCCGAGGTTCTCCTAGGTGGTCTTCACGGACACCCCCATGACCCGTCGTCAAGACCACGGACTGTGAAAGTCCCCATGGTCCTTACTTGGGCGAGGGGGTCTGAGGGCTAGGCTTTGGGGGCCTACTGGTTAAGGCACTACGGTCGACACCACGGTCCATTGTCAAGACCACATCCTGTGAAGGGTCCCTGGTCTGACGTATGGGCCTGGTGGAGTTTAACTCCAGACCACGAGCAGGTGAACGGACCATGGACCCTATCACGGTCCATGAACCCTACCGTGGTTCACCGGTTCCGGTAATCTTCTGCAAATTGATATTTCTAGGTCTAATTTTCGAGGTGTTACAATATCTCCCCCTTGGGAACATTTGTCCTCGAATGAAGCCTAAACTAGCTGAAATGGAGGGAAAGAACTGCAAACCCTACCACTAACTACTGGAAGTTGATTTCTGACTGAACTAGGCTCCAAGAACATGCAAATCCGCTGAAAATTCAAACTAATAAGCCAATTGACCAACCGTTTTCAAGATCTAGTAGGGGCCTACATATCTAGAACTAAGCTTTCCTTTCTTGCCAAATCTCATAACCCCTTTCATAGGAAACTCTTTTAGGAAAACACAATCATCAACTTGGAACTCTAGTTCCCTTCTCTTTACATCGGCATAGGACTTCTGGCGACTCTGGGCTATCTTAAGTCTATCTCTAATGAGTTGCACTTTCTCCATGGCATCATCAATTGAATCTGGACCTATCAAGGCTGTTTTGCCCACTTCAAACCAACCAACTGGAGATCTACATCTACGCCCATACAATGCCTCATAAAGGGCCATCAGAATACTAAAATGGTAACTATTATTGTAGGTGAACTCTATAAGAGAAAGGTGATCATCCCAACTATCCTTGAAGTCGATCACACAAGCTCTCAACATGTCCTCTAAGGTTTAAATGGTACGCTTTACCTGACCATCTTTATGCGGATGAAATGTTATGCTAAGATTAACCTCAGTACCAAGACCTTTCTAAAATGACATCCAAAAACGAGAGGTAAACTGAGGACCACTATCTAAAATGATAGACAAAGTAACCCCATGCAACCTAACTATCTCATTAATGTAAAGCTTAGCGTAGTCCTCCGCTGAATATGTAGTCTTGACAGCCAAAAAGAGTGCAGACTTAGTAACACTATCAACAATCACCCAAATAGAATCATGTTGTCTGCGAGTGCGAGGTAAACCTATGATGAAATCCATGTTTATCACTTCCCACTTCCAAGTAGGAATATCAATCTGTTGATTCATACCTCCTGGTTTCTGATGTTCTACCTGGACTTGCTGACAATTGGGGAACTTAACCACAAATCCGCTATGTCCTTTTTCATACCATTCCACCAAAAGACTTCATGCAGATCACGGTACATTTTAGTAACGTCTGGATGAATAGAATATCTGGAATTATGGGCTTCTGCAAGAATATGCTCTCTCAACTCACCCATCTTAGGAACACATAATCGACCCTGATAGCGAAACACACTATCTCCCCCTTGGGAGACGACCTTAACTCTCAGATGATGGACTGCACCCTTTAGTTGAAGTAGTATCAGATCACTGTCTTGCTTTTCCTTAACCTCCACTACAAATGAAATTCTGACCCATTCTGAATTGTTACATCACCATCTAATATGTTCATAAGACTAACACCTAGGCAAGCAAGTCTATGAACATCCTTTTCTAGTTCCTTTCTTTGTTCCTCAACATGTGCTACACTACCCATCGATAGTCTGCTAAGAGCATCTACTACTACGTTGGCCTTACCAGGATGGTAAGGCACACTCATATCGTAGTCTTTGAGGAACTCTAGCCATCTCCTCTGGCGAAGATTCAACTCTAGGTGAACACATAGTAAAGGATCTTATGGTCTGTGAATAGATCTATGTGAACACCATACAAGTAGTGTCTCCAAATTTTAAGTGCAACCACCACTGCTGCTAGCTCGAGGTCATAAGTCGGATAGTTCTTCTCATGCACCTTAAGCTGCCTAGAAGCATATGTTATAACCTTTCCTCGCTGCATCAACACATAACCTAGGCCGACTCTGGATGCATCACAATGGATAACATAACCATCTGAACCCTCTAGTAGAGTCAAAACAGGAGTTATAGTCAACCTAGTTTTCAATTCTGCAAAGCTTTTCTCACAATCATCTGACAACTTATACTTAACCTTTTTATGAGTCAATTTAGTCAATGGAGAGGCTATGGACGAGAATCCTTCCACAAACCTTCTGTAATAACCCGCTAGACCCAAGAAACTTCTGATATATATAGGAGAGGTAGGTAAGGGCCATTGTTTCACTGCTTCTATTTTTTAAGAATCTACTCAAATCCCTTTGCTAGACACAATGTGACCAAGGAAAGCAATAGATTTCAACCAAAACTAACATTTTCTAAACTTAGCGAATAACTGCCCATCTTTGATAGTTTGCAAAACAACCCTCAAATGGTTCGCATGTTCTTCCTCATTCCTAGAGTAAATGAGGATATCGTCAATAAAGACGATAATGAACAAGTTCAAATATTGTTAGAACACTATGTTCATCAAGCCCATGAAAGCTGCAGGAGCATTGGTTAGTCCAAATGACATAACTACAAATTCATAATGACCATACCGAGTTCTGAAGGTTGTCTTCAGAATGTCACTATCTCTGACTCTGAGATGATGATAACAGGATATGTGGTCCATCTTTAAGAAATGACTAGCACCCTGAAGTTTGTCAAACAAGTCATCAATACTAGGGATGGGATACTTATTCTTGATTATAACGTTCTTCAGCTGCCTAGAATCGATACAAATTCTTAGAGAACCATCTTTCTTCTTTACGAACAACACTGGTGCACCCCATGGGGAAATACTGGGTCTGATGAAGCCCTTAATTTGAAGATCTTTCAACTGCCTTTTCAATTCCTTAAGCTTAGCTGGAGCCATTCTATAAGGACGAATAGAAATAGGCTGGGTATTTGGAAGAAGATCAATTCCAAAGTCGATTCCCCTTCCGGGAGGAACTCTGAGACGATCTTTTGGAAACACTTCTGGGAACTCATTTACTATTGGAACTTACTCAAGAGTTGGGGTTTCGGAGCTTGAATTCTTAACCCGAACAAGATGATAGAGATACCCCTTAGAGATCATCTTTCTGCCCTTAAGGTAAGAAATGAATCAACCCATAAGCACTAAGCTACTACCCATCCATTCTAAGATTGGTTCGTCTGTAAAATGGAAACGAACAATTCTAGTCCTACAATTGATTGAGGCATAACAGGATTGTAACCCATCCATACCTAGAATGACATTGAAGTCTACCATTTCTAACTTTACAAGATCTGTTGAGGTGACTTTCTGGGAAACTATGACAGGGCAATTTATGTGTACCATCTAGCTATAACTGGGTCATCGACTGGAGAAGAGACTGAGAAGGGTTCTCAGAGAGTTTCTGGACTAACATCAAATTTGACTGCAATATAAGGAGTTACAACAGACAAAGTAGCCCCTGGATCTAACAATGCATAAACATCAAGGTCAAAGACTCGTAACATACCAGTGACTACATCAGGAGAATCTTCCTGATCCTGGCGAGCTTGGAGAGCATACAACCTGTTTTGGCGCTGACCACCACATGTTCCGAATGAGTTACCTTGCTGAGTCGGGCAACCTGCTGGTGCTGCTGAAGTTGTAGATTGAGCTCTACCATTGTAACCTCCTTGACCCTGCTTAGAAGAACAATCCTTCAACCTGTGACCAGACTGACCACAACCAAAACACCCTTCCTTTCCTACAACACATTCGCTCGAATGGTTCTTACCACAGTTTGGACAAGTTGGGTAGGTTCTGGTGCCTGAAACACTACCTTGAGTCTTAGATCCTGACGCCCTACCTTTCTGATCATTATGGAACTTGGAGGATGGAACACTAGCTGATGAAGGTGCTAGAGTTGAAGAATTCTGCTGAAACTACGAGTGATTTCGACCACCCGATTTCTGTTGAGAATAGTCATAGTTGTTTGTCCTAGCCTTCTTATTTTCCTTATCATGTTCCCTTAGCTTATCACCTTCAACCTGCTGAGCATGATTCATGAGCCTAGATATGTTCATATCTTCAAGCAACATGGCATTCCTACACTCTTTTTTGATAAGATCAAATACCTTATACATGAACTTGTTCATTTGCACCTAGAATCAGCAACCATGTGAGGAGCATACCTGGAGAGTTGGGTGAACTTGAATCCATACTCTTGGACCGTCATAGAGTCCTACCTCAAATTCATAAACTTCTAATCTTTTACCTCTCTCAACTCTCTGGGGAAGAACATGTCCAGAAAGGTCTCACTAAAGCAATCCCAAGTGATAGGAGTTGTATTTGTACCCCTGTTCTCCTTCCACTGAGTATACCAGATATGAGCTACATCCTTAAGCTGGTAACATACCATCTCAACCTGATCATTTCCAGTTACTTGTATCACTCCAAAGATCTTCTTGACCTCATCAATGAAGCTTTGGGGATCCTCACCAATCTGTGATCCTTAGAAATCAGGAGGATTCATCTTAAAAAAATCCCAAACTCTATCTAAAGCTGACCCAACATTAGCATTTGCTAGAACTGGAACTTTCTAATTGTTCTGGTTAGGGAAAGATAAACATGTCTTTAGTCCTCGAAGAATGAGGACTCACCACTGATGTTGATGAACTGAAGATCAGGAACCGATATATACATGATGTGACTGCTGAGGACCTGAACCTACATCATGAGAAGATTTAGCGCTAAGTATGTGTCAGTTCTTGATAGGTATTGAGCATGCAGTATAGGATAAAACTGAACAACATAACTGAATCAAACCATATATCTGAGTAATGACATAAGATAAGCATGATACATCTGACAATACTGAACATAAAATACTGAATGCAATGACCAAGTTTATAACATGTTGAGACTGAATGTTGAACTATACTAATAACATGGTCAATATAATAGAGTCTGACTGAACTGTATGGGAGCTACTAATAACCGACATAAAACCACATGAGCTAAATGTGGAGTCCGATGTATACTCCACATCGAGAGGACACAATACACCCGGCCAAAGGTGTAGACGCATGCTGGCGAGATCACTAAAATGATGCCCACAGAGGGGACTTACAACCTACGGGGCACGTAGTACTGGGACTTGAGGGTGACTGACCCTAGTCCACACGGTATTAAGCTTCCCATACGATTAAGTAATTAACACTTTATGACTAAAATGTTGTAATACTGGATAGTTCAAAATACTAAAATACAAACTGAGAATGCAACATTAATATACTGATAATAATGCATTTGAAAACTGAGGCATGTTAATATATATATCTGAACTTATTGACCCAGTATGTGCAATTCATGAACTAAAAGAACTACATAGCTAGGATTCTGAGTTTATGCATGAACCTGGGCAAAAACAATACTATAACATGATAATATGATTTGGATCATTCTAACAGTTAAAAACCCAACAATTTTAACATTCAAGAATCCATTGGTCTAGATAATAATAAGGGAGTCAAAATTCTGACTAAAATCTAGGGACCTAATGGGTTAATGGAACCCACAAGTGAAATCCCACATACCTGGTGACGAATTCCATGGAGAAATCTTTCAATCTCAGGGTTGGAACTGATGGAATCTTGATGTGTTCTTTAACTAGGGTTTGGTCACCTATTTCTCCTCTTTACATTCTATGTTTCTAAGTTTTGATGAATGATCTGACTTAAGTAAATTCTAGTTATGTTTCTAAGCTAAAACAGACAAAAAACCATGTATTTTAGGGGTTAAATGACATAGTTTAGGTGCCCAACGATTAGGGGAAAGACCGAATTAACCCTACTTAAAATTCTGACGGGGCTGACCACGGCCACTTTCACGAACCGTGAAAGGGACCATGGACCATGGGACCGGTCGTGGTCCTTGTCCAGTGGTTGTTGGTCGAAGGGGTCTTGTCCACGAGCCCTTACCACGGCCCGTGTGGAGGACCACAGACCGTGAAGGTCCCCATGGTCCTCACTTGGGCTGAGGTCTGGAGGCTCAGGTCTGAGGGTCTCATGGGTGGTCTTTACGGATTCCCCCATGACCCATCATCAGGACCACGGATCGTGAAGGTCCCCGTGGTCTTTACTTGGGCGAGGGGGTTTGAGGTCTAGTCTTTGGGGGATTACTGGTTAAGGCACTACGGACGAGTCCGTCATCAAGTCCCCGGCCTGTGAAGGGTTCCATGGTCTGACGTCTGGGCTTGGTGGAGTTTAACTCCAGACCACGGTCAGGTCAACGGACCATGGACACTATCACGGTCCGTGAACCCTACCGTGGTTCACTGGTTCTGGTAATCTTCTGCAAAAATATTTCTAGGTCAGATTTTTGAGGTGTTATAGGATTGCTCATATACGGACATGCAAACTCTGAGAATGTAACAATTTTGACTGATAATGTGACATTCGTAAACTAAAGCATATGTATATCTAAAATAACTGAATAATTTGACCTAGCATGCCTAATTCATGAAGTAACGAAAATATACAACTAGGGTTCTAAATATCATACGATAAACTGAGCAATAACATTATCATCTGATTTGGATCATTAAAGTTACTAATTCATAATACTCTACTGAAGTTCTAGAAACCCTAAGTCTAGATAATATTAATGGAATCAAGATTCTGACTGAAATCTTGGGACCCAAGGGTGAAAGGAACTCACTAGTGAAATCCCGCATACCGGGTGAAGAATTCAACCGAGAAATCTTTTGATTTCGGGGCTAGAACTGATGAGGACTCACTGCGTTCTTGGGAAGGTTTTGGTCGCCTCTTACTCCTCTTTACGCTCTAAGTTTCTAAGTTTTTGGTGAATGATCTGACTTGGATAAATTCTAATTATGTTTCTAGGCTAAAGTTAACCAAAACTACGTAGTTTAGGAGTTAAACGATGTAGTTTAGGGGTCCAACGCATAAGGAAAAGACCAAAAGACCCTTACCTTAACTGCTGTCGGGATCACCGTCGAACGACTGACTGTCCGTGCTGGTCAACCGTCAATTGTGACTAAGAACTAAAATTGGGGGTCTAATCCACGAATACGGACCACGGTCCGTGACCTGACCTACAGTCCATGGGTCCAGCCGTGGGTCGACACTTAAAATATTTTTCTGGGGCTGACTCTGGGAAGGGTTGCAGATGTGAACCACGGACCACCAGCACGGGCCATGGGTCATCCTACGGTCCATGGGTGGCAACCTTGGGTTGCACCTGCAACTTCTGCAAATCTGCATTGAGGTTTGTATTCGGATACGGGGTGTTACATTATCTCCCCCTTGGGACCATTCGTTCTCGAATGAAGACTAAATTACCTGAAATGGAGGGAAAGAGCTGCAAACCCTACCACTAAACATGGGAATCTGATTTCTGACTGAATCAAATTCCAAGAACATACAATTACGCTGAAAATGCAAATTCAACTGAAAGAACATGATGTTAAGACTGAAACTGCACATTATTGATTAAAAAGCTGAAGAGGAACTATTACCTCAAGGTGGAATGGAATCGGAAGGAAAGAGGTGAGGATACTTGGTCTTCATGGCAGCTTCTGCTTCCCAAGTAACTTCCTCTATGGACTGACTCATCCACAAAACCTTGACTGAAACAACTTCTTTGTTTCTCAACCTTCGAACCTGACGATCGAGGATTTCAACTGGTACTTCTTCATAAGAGAGGCTATCCTTCACAGCCACACTTTCCAAAGGTAATATAGATGCTAGAACACCCACACACTTCTTCAACAAGGAAATGTGAAAAAACGGATGTACTGCTGCTAATTTTGATGGCAGTTCTAACTCATAAGCCATTTTACCAACCCTTCTCAAGATCTTGTAAGAGCCTATATAGCTAGGACTGAGCTTCCCTTTCTTGCCAAATCTCATCACCCCTTTCATAGGCGACACTTTCAGGAAAACCCAATCAACAATTTGGAACTATAGTTCCCTTCTCCTCACATCTGAATAGGATTTTTGGCGACTCTGGGCTGTCTTAAGTCTATCACTAATTAGTTGCATTTTTTTCATAACATCATGAACTGAATCTAGCCCTATCAAGGCTGTTTCACCCACTTCAAACCAACCAACTGGAGATCTACATCTACGCCCATACAATGCCTCATAAGAGGCCATCTGAATGCTGGAATGATAGCCATTATTGTAGGCGAACTCTATAAGAGAAAGTTGATCATCCCAACTACCCTTGAAATTGATCATGCAAACTCTCAACATGTCCTCTAAGGTTTGAATGGTACACTCTGCCTGCCCATCTGTCTGCAAATGAAATGTGTGCTAAGATTAACCTGAGTACCAAGACCTTTCTGAAATGTCTTCTAGAAATGAGAGGTAAACTGAGGACCTCTATATGAGATGATAGACAAAGGAACCCCATGCAACCTAACAATCTTATTATTGTAAAGCATGGTGTAGTCCTCCACCGAATCTGTAGTCTTAACCGCCAAAAAGCGCGCAGACTTAGCAACTCTATCAACAATCACCCAAATAGAGTCATGATGTTTGCGAGTACGACGTAAACCTATAATGAAGTCAATGTTGATCACTTGAGTCATACCTCTTGGTTTCTGATGTTCTACCTTGACTTGCTGACAATTGGGGAACTTCGACACAAAATTTGCTATATCCCTTTTCCTACCATTCCACCAAAAAACTTCCCGTAGGTCGTTGTACATCTTAGTGGCACCTATATGAATAGAATATATTGAATTATGGGCTTCTACAAGAATTTGGTGTACAACTCACCCACTTTAGGAACACATAATCGACCCTGATAACGTAGCACACCATCTCCCCCTTGGGAGAAAACCTCCACTCTCTGTTGATGGACTACACCCTTTAGCTAAAGCAATATCATATCACTGTGTTGTTTTTCTTTAACCTCCACTACTAATGAAGATTCTGACCCATTCTAAACTGTTACACCACCATCTGATATGCTCATAAGACGAACTCTTCAGTAAGCAAGCATGTGTACATCCTTTGCTAACTCATTACTTTCTTCATCAACATGCGCTACACTACCCATAAATAGTCTGCTAAGAGCATCTAATACTACGTTGGCCTTACCAGGATGCTAATGCACACTCATATCATAATCCATGAGGACCTCATGCCATCTCCTCTAGCGAAGATTCAACTATTTTTGGGTGAACACATACTGAAGGATCTTATGGTGTGTGAACACATCTATATGAACACCATACAAGTAATGTCTCCAAATCTTAAGTGCAAACACCACAACAGCTAACTCGAGGTCATGAGTCGGATAGTTCTTCTCATGTACCTTAAGTTATCTAGAAGCTTAAGCTATACCCTTACTTGTTGTATCAACACACAACCTATACCAACTTTAGATGCATCACAATAGATCATATAACCATTCGAACCTTCTCGTAAAGTCAAAACAAGAGATGTAGTCAACCTAGTTTTTAGTTCTGTGAAGATCTTCTCACAATTATTTGACCACTGAAACTTGACTTTCTTCTGCGTCAACTTAGTCATTGGAGAGGTTATGGATGAAAATCCTTCCTCGAACCTTCTGTAATAACCCGCTAGACCCAAGAAACTTTTGATATCTGTCGGAGAGGTATGTCTGGGCCATTGTTCCACTGCTTCTATCTTCTAAGAATCCACTAGGATCCTTTCACTAGACACAATATGCCCAAGGAAAGCAACTGATTGCAACCAAAACTCGCACTTGCTAACTTTGGCAAATAACTGGCGATCTTTGAGAGTTTGTAGAACAACCTTAAAATGATTCGCCTGTTCTTCCTCATTCCTAGAGTAAATGAGGATATCATCAATAAAGACAATAACGAACAAGTCCAAATATTGCCTAAACACGTTGTTTATCAAATTAATGAAAGCTGCAGGAGAATTGACTAGTCCAAATGACATAACTACAAATTCATAATGACCATACCGAGTTCTGAAGGTTGTTTTCAGAATGTTACTATCTCTGACTCTGAGTTGATGATAACCGCATCTGAGGTCTATTTTTGAGAAATGAGTAGCACCCTGTAGTTGGTCAAACAAGTCATCAATTACTACTAGAACAATCTCAAGAGTTGGGGTTTCAGATATTGAATCCTTAACCCAAAATAGATGATAGAGATATCCTTTAGAAATCATCTTTCTGGCCTTAAGGTAAGAAATGAATTGACCCATAGGCGCTAAGCTACTATCCTTCCATTCTAAGATTGGTTCGTCTGGAAACTAAAAATGAACAATCATAGTTCGACAATCGGCTGGGGCATAACAGGAATGTAACCAATCCATGCCTAGAATGATATCGAAGTCTACCATTTCTAAATCTACAAGATCTGCTAAGGTGACTTTCTGGAAGACTGTGACAGGGCAATTTCTATATACCTTTCTAGCTATGACTGGGTCACCAACTGGAGTAGAGATTGAGAAGGGTTCTGAGAGAGTTTCTGGACTAACATTGAATTTGACCGCTATATAAGGAGTTACAAAGGAAAGAGTAGCCCCTGGATCTAACAATGCATAAACATCAAGGTCAAAGACTCGTAACGTACTTGTGACTACATCAGGAGAGTCTTCCTGATCGTGGCGAGCTTGGAGAGCATCAACTTGTTTTGGTGCTGACCGCCACCTGTACCAGATGAGTTACCCTGCTGAATCAGGCAACATACTAGTGTTGCTGAAGTTGTGGACTGAGTTGTACCTTGGAGTTGTTCTGCTTTCTATGTTAATAAAAACACCGAGAAAGAAAGAAGAGCACCAAGACTGGTAATTTATTACAAACCCTTAAACTCCATTTTAAAATGGATCAGGTATCCCATACCTAACAAACGATACCTCTTGAAAAGGACTTTTAAAGCTAATGTTTATAGCAAATTTGATATGAAATCAAGTTTCTGGCAAATTCAGATTTCAGAAAAAGATAAATATAAGACTATTTTCAATGTCCCTTTTGGGCAATATGAATGGAATGTAATGCCTTTTGGGCTCAAGAACGCCTCTTCTGAATTTTAAAATATCATGAATTCCATATTCAATGATTATTCTTATATGTTAATTGTCTATATTGATGATGTTCTTATATTTTCAGAAAACACTGATTCTCATTTCAAACACCTCAACACCTTCTTCAAAATTGTTAAGAATAATGGTTTAGTTGTTAGTGCCAAGAAAATGGTACTCTTTCAAACCACCATCAGGTTTTTAGGTCATGACCTTTATCAAGGCACTTATAAACCTATTTGCAGAGCCATAGAGTTCTCTTCTAAATTTCCTAATGAAATTCCTGACAAAACTCAACTCCAGAGGTTTTTAGGAAGTTTAAATTATGTAGCTGATTTTATTCCAAAAGTCAAACAAGTTTGTGAGCCTTTGTATAAAAGGCTTAGGAAAAACCCAGTTCCTTGGAGTACTAAACAAATTCAAGTTGTCATTCATGTCAAGACTTTAGTCCAAACTATCCCATGTCTAGGAATCCCAAATCCAGATGCTTTTATGATTGTTGAGACTGATGCATCTGATGCAGGTTATGGAGGAATTCTTAAACAAAAAGTAGATCTTTAATCTACAGAGCAACTTGTTTGTTTTACATTAGGAATCTGGAATTCCGCACAAAAATATTATTCTACTATAAAGAAAGAGGTTTTATCTATAGTGCTTTGTATCACAAAATTCCAAGATGATCTTGTTAACAAAGAATTTTTACTTAGAGTAGATTGCAAATCTGCTAAAGAAATTTTACAAAAAGATGTCAAGAATCTTGTTTCAAAACAAATCTTTGCTAGATGGCAAGCTCTACTATCTAGCTTTGATTTTGAGATAAATTTTATCAAAGGAGAAAATAATTCCCTCCCAGATTTCTTAACAAGAGAATTTTTACAGGGAAACAATGAGACCAAGCATGAGGCCCCTGAAGCCTGAAACATCTCAAAAGAATCAACAAATGGCTAGACCATTTGATATCCCAACTACAGGATTATTTCATCTCAGACCAATTGTTCCTCAAAGGGAAAATATCATTATTGATAAAGGATTCTAGAACAGATATACTGTTTTGGCAGATTATCCAAAACTGGAAGCAAAACCTCCAACCCCTACTAAATTAATCAATCAGAAGATTGACCAAAGATCAACCTCATCTTCATTCCAAACCAAAGAGAGTTACACAACGAAGGCCCCTGAGACCTTTGCACAGGCAGTAAAACTAGCAAGAAGTTTACCATTGGTTTCTTCATCGATATTAAGAAGATTGATTTTCTTCTTCTTGGTTTTTGAACGACATTCATTGGCTTTATGACCAGTCTTGCCACAAGTCCAACATACATCTACTTTGGCATCATTAGGCCTTTTGGACCTAGACTTCTTTTTCTTAGGCCTGGTAGAATCATCTCTTCTCCGAGATTTCTTTCTATGGGATTTTTCTTTTTTCTCTTTCTTGATCTTATCTGGTGGAGTGATAAAACCAAAATCCCTATAGAAACTTCCAAGTTCTTTTCTAGAAGAAGATTGTTCTTTCTTGAGCTGATGTTTGAGCTTAATATCCGTGCAAAGATCAAGTGCTAAAACATTAATGGTGCTTACCAAATCACCATAAGTGAGATTGCTATAAGGAATACTTCCATTATTGCGATCTTGGATCTTTCTCCTGACTTTGTCTGCAAAGAGCGGGGGTAAACTACTAATGAAGCGTTCCTTCCAGAAATCCAAATTGCAATCTGGATGAATTATAACCTTGATGAGAAAGGCATGTTTGTAATGGATAAAGTTGTCTAAGTTTGGACAACTTAGATTACTCAGAATTTGGAGACTCCTATCTTGGAATAATTTTGGTTCTCCAATGAAATGCTTAGCGATATGGTAAAGAAGAGTGGCACAAGCATCTTCTCTCGTGACATTAGAAGTGGATTGTGTGCTTCCTTCCATTTTTACTACTGTCTCTGTTGCAGTGGCATTAATAATGAGTTGTTTAATCTCATCAGTGCAATAAATATCCCACCAATGTTTCAACATTCCTGTGAAACCTGCAATGATCACGTTAGCAGCATCTTTGTCTGCCGATCCACGCATTTTATACGCAGTAATAGAAACTCCTATTTCATGGAGTTTATTGTATACTTGATGCTCATCTAGGCCATCGATATTCCATTCAGTGATGTTTCTTCCTTCATGAGAGGAAGTCGATAAGAAGGCATTTTCCTCATACTGCAAATCTGGGAAAGAAGGTTTGTTATGGTAGTTTTTCATGTTATGAAAACGACTACCAGCAAGTTTTTGGAGGAGGGAGGATTTCTCCTGGAGAGTGGAAATTGGTTCTTTCTGAAGAGTAGAAACCGTTTTTAGTGTTTTATCATCTTTTATAGAGATGTTAAAGTTGTTAAGTTGTGCATTGATTTTCTCAATGATATTTCCTGTTACCTCAAAAGTATCAGAAAGTTTAGTGAATTTTTCTTTGGAAAATTCAGGGACTTTGAATCCAAGATACGTTTTAATATTATGGCTGGATGAAGTAGAAGCCGGAGTCAGTCTTCCACTGATGGTAGGTTTAGTATCTTCTTTTTTCCTGTAGATAATATGAAGGATTTCGTTAGAGTAATTGTTTTGTTCAACTACTCGGTCTATATCTGCAGATGTGAGCAAACTACATGTCTTATCACTTTATTCTTTGAAAGGAGAAGGTTTGATCATTGTACCTGCAATAGGGATATTAATTCCTTCAAGAGGAGGGGTAATAAATTCTACAATCTTGTTAGAGGTAGTGTATCATTTATTAATGATAACTTGTAATGACTTAGCACAATTTTCAATCCTACTAGTCATTTCAAACCATTTGAAGAATTCTATTTCATATCTGATTCTTCTCATATCAGCCATCCATAAATCTCTAAAGGATTCTCTTTGCCTAAGAGTGTAGGTAGAAACATACCATTTTCTTCTTACCTGATTGTCAGGATGGATCCATTGTCCATGCAGGATGTTTGGATTGGGCTCAAAGGTTTTACCTGTCTTGAGCATTCTAAGCCAAGTTGGTTTGTCCTTGGGGGGTTCCATCTCACTTGCAGTGGGGCTGCCAGGTATATCTTGGTAAAATACTTTGGGTATGTTACCTGAAAAGTCTAATCCTGTGACTTTACCTTTACTGTTGTCAGTAACAGAAATAGTTTCTTCCTCATCCTCCGGTGTTTTTGAAGAAGAAGGTGGCCTGGGAACGGATCTTGAGGGACACGAAGTAGAAGGAGATCAGGACGACCTTCAATTCGAAGAAGATCTCCTTGCAGGATTATCTAAGAATTTGAGTTCTGTAGACTCATCTGGAAATTGGATGACTCTTTCAATCTGAGATCTTTCATAATGAGATGCAAAAGGTTGAGTTATGTTCTCAAAGCGCCAGTTATTGCTGGAGAGTATATCTTTCCATTGGAGAAATCGAGGAACAAAGATAGAACTATGTTCATGGTTGGCTTCCATAAGCATAGTCTCACCTTTTATGCTCTCATTACGAGCTTTAGGAGGAAGATGAGTTTTCATAAGACGATAATAGACTCGGTAAATAATAGCTATTTCACGAGTATTGATTTTGCTGTTCAAGTTTTTAGTTTTGACATTGAGTGTCAAAGAATCCCAACGCTCACACTCAAAAAATGGAACACAATGCATGTTTTCACCCATAGGTTTGCCCTTATTTTCCAATCAATTTTTTATTCGGTTTACTGAAGATCAAAAAGGTCTTTCTAAGGCTTGTAATGGGGCTGAGTGCAAAGGTATGGTCATTTAGGTTCAGTGACTTTTTCTTCGTGAGTTGTGGCTTTCTCAAGGCATTCCCTTCTTTTCCTTTATCAATTCTTTTTCTAGTGCTTCTAAGTCACCTTTTTTTTTTATTCTCCTCCATGGACTGCTTGAAACCCGATTCCCTTCGTACTTTATTCCATATTTCATTCTCCTTTTTTTAATTAAATTGAAGGGGTTCCATTTTTATGCAATACCATGGATTAAGGGGGACTTTTCTTGCACTTCTTGACTTCTCCTTTTCCCTTTCACCACACCCCCAACATAGGCTTTTGGCCTAAGTTGGCTATTCACTAAACCACAAATTAAGAGGATTATAGGTAGCGGGTCAAGTAAGGTCTAGGGTTCATCAAGGTTCTTCCAAAGAAAGGTAAGGCTCAAAGGGTATTCAAAAGAGTTTCACGCGCTCACGGATAGGCCACAAAAGAGGTATATGCCAAATTTGGCTCACACTTTTTAAAATTGCCTAAGATCATATCAAGAGGATACCTTTCTAAATCAATCAGACTAACAAGGCAAATTCTATGTTTACTCATGCAAGTTTCAAAGCAAGCTAATCACACAAGGCATCGACACTTAAGTCAAACAAGACTACACCCTTTCGCTAGTGTGAAATGGTCATTACATGAGAATCAATTCAATAAATGGCTAATCACAATGAGATGCAACGAGTTTACATATTGTCTATGCAACTTCATTTAGCCTCATCGTAGAGGTACATTCATATTCCTTTAATTGAGAGCACTATTCAAGTCATCGATATTGATCGAGACCGAGACTCAATTTTTTGCAAAGAACAGCCACATTCAGCTCACAAAGTGTGGCAAATATGTGTGAAACATTCAAAAAAAAAATTGAAGGGTCAAAATCATTTGCAATTAAGAATAAGCGGAGCCACAAGCTCAAACAATCGCAAAGCAGCTCTTTAAAACACAATTAAAAACAGATAACCCAAATGTACACCAAAACAAGGAGGTGGGCCTCACCCCACCACAAACAAAAGCGTTTGTCCTCAAATGCAAATAATACAGAATCCAGAAAGCAAAGTAAAGAAAGATAGGACATAGAAAGAGGTAAAGAGGGATCTTGTCTATGCAGTCTCTCTATCTGCCGAGGCGTTTGATGCATTTCCCTGAAGTAAAACCATGGTCCCCGGAGTATTGTTGTTTTAGTCCTCGTTGTTTGCCTTTGTCGTGGCCTCTACAGCAAGACTGGATGCAATCATCTGATCTATCTCTTGAGGTGCTTCGAAGGCCCGTATTGCATTAACAAAACTTTGAGCCCATGAAGGCACATTAGGGTCGATGGGAATTCATCTCTTCGCTCTAGCTTCATTGGTATATTTCCTTTGTCTAGATAGCTCTGCTTTCTTTTCGTCTTTATTAAACTCTCGTGCTCTTATGTGCCTGGGTGGATCATTTCTCCCTGTGACTTTGGATCTAACAATTACTGCAAAGACTATGAGGATAAGTTAGATAGCACTTCAAACAGGAGAAAAAGGGTGTTTCTGGGTGTGGAATCGCTTAGCCAAGCTAGTTGGCGAAGTACTTATCTTGTTAGGTCAATCGTTGAAAGTGATGTACAACGGATACAAGGGCGCAGACAAAGGACGAGCAAGGAATCTTTCAGCGAGTCGCCGAATACATTTTGCGAATTAAACTGACCGCCAAAAGTCACAGATTTGATCAATACATAAAGTATTCAGTTAAAGGCGGAATGAGGACGTTAGGCTAACCACCGAGCAGTTCGGCGGATTTTGTTCATTTTGCCGATCAGCTCAATGTGTCTACTTTCAACCCATTCTTTCAAATTTCACCCCGCAACCACAGATAGTGCACCTTACGCTTATATAACTCAATTTCAACAAAGACCCAACGAAACTTCTTTTCTCACCGCTTAACAGTTCACTTCAAAGCAAAGCTAAGTGGTACACCCTCAAATCATGCAGAAAATAGCAAGTCTTAATCGATAATAAATAAAATCATAGTGACTCAGAGACTCAACAGAGATTTTCTACCGTCAATAATTACGCAAATGAGTAAAAAGTTTGATCAAATAACTGAGGAGTTTTATTACCAACCTTTGATGCCGAATTAGATAGTACTGGCTTGCTAGGCAGCAATCTGATCCTAATCCGAGCACAGTTCGACACGTAAAATACTCTAAAAGTGCGATAAATATAACTGCTAAAGTGTGAGTGTGAGTTTGTGAAAAGGGAAAAAGTGAAAGAAAGTGAATGAAATGGAACTTTTAAACCTGTGACTTGTGACCGTCCAGTTTCTGCTTATTCGGCGATGTTAGTCGATCTTGCTCAATCACTCAGCGAAACGCCGAATATCTAATGTCCTCACCAAATATAACAGAGTTTTCAGTTCAGGCGAGCAATGCATTGGCGGTTTTTATCGAGATCGCCAATTGGATTGGCGATGTGCCGACATAATTCATACTCTGTCGAGTTTTATAGACTCAACCTTTAAGATGTATTTCGTCAAATGGTGGGAATGATTGGGTGCACCAAACTCGTCGGTGATCCGCCAAACTGAACTGTTGCTCGCCTCCATACATATTTTCAAGAACTTTCCTTACTCAATCTGTACAAACAGCACACTATTATTTTATCAAGATAACAAAAAAATGAGTAAATGGTTTTGGGTTGCCTCCCAAACAGCGCCTTAGTTAACGTCGCGGCACGACGCAAGTTAACCTTTAGACCTTACTCTTGGGGTTAGCCATAGTGTCACTATGCAAACCCTCTTGTTGTCTTGGATTGAGATGAGACGAGATATGACCCATTTGGGTCACTAACTGTTTGATTGAAACTGAATGAGAGGTAACAGTTTGGCTGAGGGTAGACACGTCTTATTTCATACCTCTTAGCATTTTTTCTGACCCTTCAACTTTGTTTAGAATACGTGAGAGCATATCCTCAGACCTACCACCTTCCGAATCCTTGGGCTTCTGACGCTCATGGGGAGGCACATATCTATCATTCTCCCCATCCTTCCAATTTGGATTACAGTCCCTCCATTCACGATCTTGATCCTTCCAGCCTTCATCTCTAACCCATCCTTGATTACCACCCTGCCTTGGGTAGTTTGAATGGTAGCCCCCGCCTTGGTTAGCTAGGAAATTTACTTCCTCGTCATACATGGCTTCAAACTTCATCTCCTCAGGATTCGCACCCCTGACTCCCACAGCATTGACACCACGGGCACCAGCCCCCAAGATATTTTTAGATAAAATGTCAAGCTGCGTCATGATCTTGGCCATGATTTGGTCTCTCTCATTATCTTTTTCAATCTGCTCCTTGGATAGCTGAAATGTGACCGGTGAGACCTAGTCTTCGCGAGTGTACCACGCCCTGTTGATGGTTGTCATCCCATCGAGAAGCTGAGCTGCTACTGCATATGGTTGCTGCATTAAGCCTCCAGGCGGGAGTTGAGCAGCTACACATTTGTTCACCGAGTCTAGACTCCGATAAAAGTATTGAAGGAGCACATTATTAGGTAGACCATGGTCGGGCATTGTAGCACCAATTTCTTAAACCGAAGCCATGTTTCGTGAAGAGGCTCTCCATTCAGACGCTTAAAGCTTTGGATGTTATCCCGAATAGTCATCATCTTCAAGGGAGGGAAAAATCGCACACTAAATGCGGTGACCAGCTCCTCCCATGAAGTGATTGAATTTCGTGGTAATTCAGCTAGCCAGTTGCAAGCTTCCCCCATCAATGAGAAAGGGAATAGTCTTAATCAAACTGATTCCTGAGAGATGTTCTTGAACGAGAAAGGTCCACACACATCCACGAAGTTTCGAAGATGCTCATGTTGGTCCTCATGAGCCAATCCACTGAAAAGTCCTTTTTGTTGCAAAAGTTGCAACATGGTGCTTGTTATGTGGAACACCGCATTTCCCTCTGCTGGAGGTAGACAGATGGCTCTGACACCTCCCATGAGATGTGGATCATTGATGTTGGGCTCTTGGACATTGTTGGGGTTACCAATGTCGTCCAGATGGCCCATTTGGCTCCCGTTACTACCGTTAACACTCATGCTTCCTGAAATGTTTACACAATCAACCGAACAAAACTAAAAATTAAATTAGTAAACTAAAACTAAGAACAAAAATTCTCAAATAACACCACTCCCTGGTAGCGGCGTCATTTTGATGTTTATCGTGACCAACGACACTAACCTATGGTATGAGTGTCTACGATCGTCGATAGTATAGTAACCCAACTAAAGGTTAGGGTCATGTCCCAAGGGAGTGGTTTTGAGAATTTATAGAAAAATAAAAAAAATTAGCTCTAACTAGTCATAGCTAAAGATATTAACGATTAAAAGCATAGTAAATTAAAGAGGGCGACACAAAAGTGTCAAATATCGATTTGGGGGTTTGGTCACAATCAGTAAAAACAACAAAAATAACAAGAAAATCAAGTATGGGTAAGAATTATTGGGGTATGACGGAAATTCAAGTGAGATAAGTAGTTGGAGACATGCTTTTGATAGAAAATTTACAAGATAATAGTGACTAGGCTAAGCTTTAAATGGAAATAAGTTCCCTCTCAGGTAACTTACCCCGTTTCAAATGTGTTCCTCTCGGACACCCATTTGCAGAATGAAAACCAGCCTACACCTTACCCCACTCACTCTCTCAAGCTGAGTGTTAGGATATGGGACTAGGGCTCACCCACTCAGGCTGAACCTCATGTCGACCACTCTTTAGGCTATCAGTCTAGTGGTCTTGGTTTCGCAACCTCCCTCTCGGACAAGTCGAAAACACATGGGTGGCTCTGTATTTGCAACTACAAAACCTTTAGGTTAAACAACAACCACTAGGTGAAATTACCATTAAACTACATCTAACCTATCAGCAAGCAAGACCCAACAATAATATCAATACATATTTGCTAAATCACACCCCAAGAATCGGGGGTTTTAGCCACACATCAAGAAATAACAAAATAAACCTAAAATGATACTAAAATCAAATGGGTAAAAGAAATTAAACCTTGATTTAAGCCAAGAAAGAAGAATGGAGAAGACCCACTTCCAACTTGAGGAAGCTGAAATCCTTCTTTCTTCAAGTCTCCCAAAAACCCTCTCCAAACTTGAGAGAAAATATCCAAAAAAGTACTACTCTATTCTGATAATAATAATAATGGTTCGGAACTTATAATATTAATAACAAGTTTGGTATTTATAGCTATCAGAAATTAGCGTTGGCGGATCTTTCGGTGAAGTTAGTCGATGTCGCCGAATGACTCGGCGACTCACCCTTCCTTTGTTTTATTGTTGTTTCATGCTTGCCTTCAGCATCTTCACGTTCTGAACCATTGGGCGGTATAGTAATGCTTTGTAGAACTATTCGGCGACATGCCGACTGCTCCTTTCATCGACTTTTTGATCCTCTTCCTTCGGGGCTTCGTATACTGGAACAAAGGGCGGAGTATGTCCTTTCGATGAATCACCAAAGGTTCTTGGCGATGCTCATGCTTCAGCTTCTTCATTCTTTTCAGCCTTTTTGTTCCGTTTTGAGCCTATGTGTCCATGTTTCCACTAAAACTTCAAATACCTGAGACTTAAAAGTTTTCCATTAGATATTGAGACAAAATAAGCATACGGAGACACTATTTCTATCAAAATAAAACCCTAAATAAGTCCAATTTGTGGACTCATCACCTATCACAAATCACAATCCTTGAATCCATAATTCAATTCAAGGAAAGATAAGAGTCAAGTCAAGAAAAGTTAAGAGTCAAGTCAAGAGAAGTTAAGAGTCAAGTTAAGAAAAGTTCATAAAGTTTTCCAAAAGTCTTTTACAAATATTCTAACTTTTTTTTAAGAATTGAGCTTTGAGTTGAGTAAAGAGTAAAGTTTGAAGTACATTTCTTCAAAAGAGTATATCAGGACTATGTATTCCCAAAGAGTGTATGCTTTCACATTTGAGCAAGAAAGGAAACTAAGATTTTCAAAAGAGTCTCTGAGCTAGTTTTTAGTAAAAAGTAAGAGTAAAGTTCATTCTTCAAAGATTATTTGGGAACTAAGTATTCCTAAGAGATAAAATGTTTTCACATTTGAGCAAGAAAGGAAACTGAGATTTTCAAAAGATTCTCTGAGCTAGTTTGTAGTAAAAAGTAAGAGTAAAGTTCATTCTTCAAAGATTATTCGGGAACTAAGTATTCCCAAGAGATAAAATGTTTTCACATTTGAACAAGAAAGGAAACTGAGATTTCCAAGAGAGTTTTTAGGCTAAGTTTTTGAATAATTATCTAAAATCAAAGAAAGAGTTTTGTTTTTACAAATATACCGATATGGGGACAAGCTTGAGTTCAGATAAATCATGTCTCCATAAACCATGTAGCCATCATGGGTAGTAAAGGATAATACTTTTTAGATGACTCCTTAAGATTCTTTTAGCTTAAGCTAGTTGATCCACTAAGTTAAGTGTTCTATATGACGGTAAAGTATAGGACAGTTCTGGGAGTGTGAGCAAGACAATGTATCACTGCTTAGGCTCATAGTGGAGATTATCAGTTAGAGAAACTACCACAGAAACAATATTACTTTATTATATGAGTAAAGTTGAGTTTGTTAGTGCATTTTCTTTAACAAACTAAGTTGTTTGCTACTGTTTTAAAATCTTTCTATATGTTGCATGTTTTTTATTGCTTTATATTGAGTTAAGTTATTCAGGAGTTGAGTAAAGCCAAAGTAACTGTTTCTTTCAGATTCTTTTCAAGATTAAGTTATGTTTAGCATTCAAACTCGCATACTCGTACATTCAATGTACTGATGCCAGTTGGCCTGCATCTTATTATGATGCAAACATAGGTAATGAGGATCAGCATCCAGCGCCTCGTTTATCCAGTTGAGCACTCAGAGTCTGGTAGTGAGCCTCCCTGGTTTCTAGAGGATCCCTTTTATTATTTTCAGTATTTAGTTCATTAGGATGTTGTGGGTCTTGTCCCGACATCCATCACAGTTATTTGAGGCCTCATAGATAGTCAGTCAGTTAGTTGATTTGTCTTTATCTTGTTATTGACTTAGATTCAATTTTGAGTTGCCACTTTGGCTAAGTTAAATGTTTATTTCTAAAACATTATGAGTTTAGTTTGAGACAGTTGAATTATCTTGCATTTGAGTTATTTTCTTAATGTTTAAAGTCTTCCGCTGAGTAAGTAAGCCAGGACAAGGGTTTGTTTGGGGCCAGCAATGGTTCTTGAGTGTCATCCACGTCCGGGGTGTAGGTATGGGGCGCTTGAGCACAAACGCCAGAGGTGTAGGCTCTGAAGTTTGTGCTCTGGCGCCCCACGCCTCTCAGAGCACCAAAGACGCCAGGTCTCCCCATTCTTTCCCCACCTTCTCGTACTTATTCCTAAGTGATGTACCTATGTTTCCTAGTCGATTCCAACACTCTAAAGTACATCTAAACATCATGAAATCATCCATAAACATGAGATCATGAACCTTGAATCCATAATTTAATTCAAGGAAAGTTAAGTTCAAAGTCAAAAAAGTTTTGAGTTAAGTTTAGAATTTAATGCAGCAAAGCAAAGTTTCTTAAAGTTTTCATGGGTCTTTAACAATGTTTTAACGTCGCTTTAAGACTTAAGTTTTGAAGCTAAGGAAGAGTAAAGCTATGGTTTGAAGTTCTATTCTTCAAAGAAGTATATGGGGACTATGTATTCCCAAAGAAATTTAAAAGAAATGTTTTCACATTTAAACAAGATTGGAAACTGAGATTTCTAAAGAGCCTTCGGGCTAGTTTTCAGAAAAGAGTAATCGCTTTCTAAATGAAGCAAGAAGGGAAACTTTGATTTCTAAGATAGCCTTTGAGCTAAGTTTTTTAGCACTAATCTCAAATCACAGAGGAAATATGTTTTAAAATCATAAGAGCCAGTACATTATTGGGAGTAGTATTGAGCACCGAATTGGGGGAGCGTTCAAAGAACCCACAGCCCCCATAGAACCATGTAGCCATCATGGGTAGAAGAGGTTCATACTTTTTAGATGAATCCTTTTCAAATTAGACTAGTGGATCCATTAGACAGTTCAGGTTCTATACCTTTGGTCGGGTATAGGATGCTCTGGCAGCGTGAGGTTGATCGTTGTACCATCACTATAGCTCTTATGTGATGGTTGTCGGTTAGAGAAACTCCCACAGGAGTTATTATACTTTTATATACATCAGTTCATTTGTATTTCTACATACATCTCAGATTGGTTGTATCTTTGTATACACACAGAGTTTATAGCATGTTTTTAAACAACTTTTCTTTATATTGCACTTGTTTTAAATTGTTTTATATTGAAATGAGTTAGTCAGGTTGAGTTGAGTTAAGTCAGGTAAGTTATTTAGATTCTTTCTTGCCTATGTATTGCTTAGCATTCCAACTCGCATACTCGTACATTCAATGTA